>OOFC01048789.1:0-13266 GCA_900323345.1 Pseudochromis fuscus
AAAAAGTATAAAAGATATCCAAAATCTGAGTACAATGGTATTAGTTCAAAGTCTTGTGACCATTTTAAAAGTTGAATGGTGTCTGTAGCTGAAAGTATGTGGAAGTAGTTAATGCTGAAAGGAAGGGCAATTTGAAGATCCTCTCCATTCGCTTCCATTGTAAAAAGGAGTTGAAAAAGGTTGAATAGTTGAAAAAGTAAAAGTAGTAGAAAAAAAGTTGAATACAAGTTGAAATGTCCTCAAAGAGCTGAACATTTTGATGGTTGAATGGTTTCTGTAGCTCAAAGTATGTGGAAGTAGTTAAAGCTGAAAGTTGAAGGAGAGTTGAAGATTCTCTCCATTCATTTCAATGGGACAAAAAAAGTAGAAAAAGTAGAATAGCTGAAAAAGTAAAAGTAGTAGAAAAAAGTTGAATACAAGCCATAATGTCCTAAACGAGCTGAACATTTTGATAGTTGAATGGTGTCTGTAGCTCAAAGTATGTGGAAGTAGTTACGCGGCGAAAAACGTACGGAAGAACTCAGAAGAATAAGTATAATAATAATAAAGATTAGGATCTCAATAGTGTGAATGCTTTGCAGCATTCACACAATTAGGATCTCAATAGTGTGAATGCTGCAAGCATTCACACTAAATACAGTACTTTTTAGTACAGATGAACAAATATAAACCTCTTACACGAATTGCAACTAAATTACAAAGATGTATATTTGTTAGAATTATTGTAAATATAAGGTTGCAACCAACCAGTTAGCACATTTTTGAACAGCAGGCATAGCAAGAAAAGTCTTTACACTTACTTTTTAGTACAGATGAACAAGTATAATAGGAATGATTAATAATTAAAATCCAAAATACACTGTGTGTAGGTAAAAGATTATACTTGTACAATGAGAGTCTTCACACTTAATCACAGTTTTAAAGTAACCTTTAAAAAATTAAATGTATTAATTTAACTGCGTCATCATGAAGTAAATGAACTTTATTAGTCTATTACCAGTGCAACCGTTGCACCCTGGCTAAGTGTTTATTAACCACATTTGTTAAAGTGAAATAGGCCTGCTGTGTTTTTGTTTCAGTGCCTGGTTATATCCTGAAGTAGTTTTCATTTAATTTATGATTGAATATTTTGGATGCTCAGACTGCAGTTTACTGCTCACCTGTCACCTTGATAAACAGCTGTCTCAATAAATCACTCCTGGATTTCTTATTATCATCTACGTCAGCCATGCAGAACAAATAAGCATTGCATACATACTTTATACTTTTTATCATCTGTGTATGATTCGCGTACATTCCAGAAATAAACCTGTCTAAAAATATTCAAAGTAGCTACAGCTTCTATCCGAGTTGTTTAAGGATGAAGACGATGATTTTTAAGAAGTGTCAGCGATTTCCCATAATACCTGCTAAGTAAAGGGCCTCCTGTTTCATGCATTGTCTAAAGATGTCTATTGTGCTTAACTGAGTGTGTGCTTTACAGTGTGACAGCAGACTCCATCCTTTTGTTGTATTCTGGGGAGACAGTGGAGCAATCATTTGCAGCCGCTCTGTTTTTGCTGCCATGAAACAGATGTGCAGTGTTGTTAAAAGTCCTCTAATCTTTAAAATAGCTGACAGCTGACTTGACATTACTAAGAAGCAGTCTGGCTTATCGTTTGATCGTGGGCTTTACTGTCGGTTTGTTTCATTGTGCAGCTACAGTGTGTGTGGAAAGCCTCCACTTGATTTCTTACCGGACTGTTTTACACATACCCTTCTGTCCGACTACTGATGTATTGCTTGTGCTGCAGATTGTTTGTGTGCACCATAGAGTAAAAATGGAGAGGGAGTGAGAATCCTGTGCATGAATTGTGTGCATTATCTGCAGACCCTCGTTTTATCAGGCAGCATCCCGATGTGTTTTGGCTTGGTGCAGAATTATGTAACCGTCGAAAGTGTCTGTGGCGAGTTGGGAAAGTACAGAGATTTATGATGAAAACACTGTTAAAGGCTCGTGGTGGTCCCTGAACCACACTTGGGGAACCACAACTTAAAAGTTTAATATAGCCGACGGCACGCCAAACAAACCACAGCGTAACACCATAAATTCAGTATATGACAGTGGATGGAAATGCTAATTACGACGAGGGTAGAGTGTACTCCTGAGGAACCATCTGGCATATTAAATACGTGGACAGCAGAACATTATGCTCATTTGTAATTGTGGAACATATTCAAAAACAATGGACAGTAATGTTTCACCCGCTCCTCTCGGATAGGACTTAACAAGTTTTTGTGACCTGGCTGACGGGATTTGTTGTGGTTAAACCACGAGAGGTCAGGGATTGCTGTGGGGTGATAAGGCCTGGCTTACAGACAGCGGTCTAAGTACTCCCAACTGTGTTAGACTGGACTGAGGTCCTCTAATCTAAACTGGACAGTCAGTTCTTTACTGACCTCAGTTTGTGGGAGAGGGATTGTCATGTTCAAACAGGTCAGGATTTTCTCCAAAGAGCTGCTATGATGTTGGAACATAACCTAAAGACAGTGTTGCATTCACATTATAATGATCGTAATCTTTATTGTTTATTATTATTACTAATATTTTTATTTCTTTGTACGACTGTTTTTGTACGTTTTTTGGGTTTGTCATATTTGGCTTCAATACCAAAATGTTCAACTTTTAACATTTTTTTCTAGGATTTCTTAGGACTTAAATTAATTTGCAATGATTGATTATAGAATAATCTAATTAATATTATTTACTTAACCAAGATATGCAGTTTTCAACAGAATAAACAAACAAACAAACAAACACACAGAGTCTAGTATTTAGTACCACTAAACTAAATAAAGGCATTCAAAGATCTACAGACAGTGACAACATCAGCACCATTACTTACCACCCACCTATGCGCGCTCCCGCACAAAGACCTGGGTGCACGAGCCGCCTCGCCGTCTCTCACACACGCTGCGAAACTTGGGACTTGAATGTGCAGCAAGTACCAGCAGCCGCGTCAGAAGTGAGCGCAGACCGAAGACGAAGCTCTTTGAACCGGAAACAAGAAATAAAAAGTCCGTGTCCGTGAAACGACAATGGATGCAAAGCGAGTGGAGACCATCTCTGGCCGCGTGGATGCTGCTGTTTCTTCACCTGGTAGGACAGTGGTGGCATGATTTATGTGGATGTATATGGGCTTGGTCTTGCATGAAGCCAAACTCCCAGCATCATTGTCACAATTTAATATTGCCTTGGGTAACAGTTAAAGATGCGTACCTGTTACAGCACAACTTCCGTTATGAGGGATTACAGGACTAATGGTCTTTAATTCGGCTCGTAGTTGATGCCTTCATTTTTAATACAGTTACAACTTTGAGACTCGGTCAATTCAGCAATTCACCAGTTGTGTTTTATTGTTCAAATGCCTGTTATGTCCTTTATTATTGATTATTTATTTTTAAATGGCGCAACCCCCAGTAAAAGTTTTTAATTGTACCTGGAGTATAAATAGCGTGACAATAAACATCTCAATATATTGATACATTTTGCAAGGCAACATTAAATTGACATTTAACCCTCCTGTTATCCTTGGGCTCAGTTTGACCCCACTGAATGTTTAACCAATCAAAATAAATAGTTAACTTTTGTTGTTGTTGTTGCTGAATATTTCATGACTTTTTGTAATTAAATGGGGACATATGGGTAAAATTAACACTGAGATATGGTTTTAATGTCCTGTACACACTTTATAGTTTATAAAAAAGTTAAACTGGATTCTTTAAAACCACCAAAACGATATTTCTATTGTATTTTATGATGATATGTGTGTTGTTTTTTTTCATTAATAGGTATTCTGGATGTTTTAGGGGGTAGGATGGGGGCTTATGTTTTGTTTAAAGGTTATTTACAGTAGGTGGAAACATAAAGTACTTGAAGCACAAACTCCAATAGCAATTTTCAATATGTTTTTCTGAAAGGTCCAAATTTCTGAGGTCAAACTGACCCTAAAGACGTAAGATGTTAGTAAATGTGATGATAACAGGAGGGTTAAGTTGTGTTAATACATTTCTGTGTCTTTTTCTGTTTGTTTGTCACAGTGAGGTTTCAACTTTTGCCTTCTCTTGAAAGAAAAACATGAGTTATTAGATGGTCAAACTAGTGAGATTTCTGCTGGAAAAATTTTACATACACAGCTTTCTAACTTTCTTTGATCGTGAATGTGCTGAAATCCCTGCTGTGACTTGTAATAGCAGGGAGAGCACAGGTGCAATTAATACCATTAATGATGATCCAGTTCCATTAAGCTTCCCAATAAACCATGGCCGTGAGCTAAGGTGCACAATAGCAGGGTTTCCTGTGATTGGAATGCGGCCATCATTAACACACCTGTGCTTTTCCAGCTATGACAAATCAAACTGTCTCCTGTGAACAAGGCTTATGAAGACATTCCTGTTTATCCTGTTTATCTGCCACCGTGTCGGCTACAGTATACAAAACTCTGGAGCCTCCTTGTGATGAAATAATTTGAATATATGGACACATGGGTATTCATTTAAAAAAATACATAATGTATTCAGTTGCACAAATCCTCCCCTGGGTTTCCTCCTCCACAGTACTTGGCTGGCATCCAGAATAATGATCACTCAGTTATAGTCCATTGGTTTCCCCTCAGGCTCCTCACCGCCTCTCCGAGAGCCAGAAGAGCAGTTAACTGCTCATCATTCCTGACTCAGGTTAATGTTTGTTTGCACACCTAATTGACTTCCAATTATCTTTTGTTAAAGATGTGAGTCATACCTTTTTAAGATTTTAAACAGATTCGAGCTGTTGAGAGATCTCCGTGTGGTGCTGAAGGGTGGGGAACGATACAGCATGTAAAAATATTGAGTGGAGAAACTTATGATGAAATGCACTCTTTGACAAATGGGTAGTGGGCATGATGGGCAACTGAAAACATCTGACTGATTGTGTGTTATTATGCAATTTGTCATTACCTCTGATTGCTCAGGAGTCTTCTAGAGAGTAACCTTATTCTGTCACTTACTCTCCTCACCATTTCCTCTCTTCCTGCTCTCTAAAGCCCCCACTACTCTTTTTTTTTCACCCCCCAGCGGGCTACCACATCACAGTCCCTCCCTAAGGAAATCTTAAAATGTAACAATCACCCATAAAAATGCTACAGCCACTCAGCCATGAGTTGATCCTCCCATGAGCTGCTTCCTCGGTGCGGTGATTCTTTGCATCAGTGCCTTGGAGCTCTCTCAGATCACCATTACAACTTCTGTCGGTTCCTGCCAACGGCTTCCCTAGACATTTCTCTACTTTACTACAGAATGCCTGAGTTTCACTAAGGCAATATATGAAACGCAGCCCCGTAAGGTTTATTGTTCCGATTGAGCTACTTTCAGCACCACGGCCAGCTCCTTCGGTAAAATATTTGAGGAAAACGTTGCGTCCATCGTGGGCATTTTGGTGATGAATGTCCCCTTTTCCTCTGTGTCAGTGTGAATGATCATAACTAATCATGCTTCATATGCCTCATAGCTGTTGAATCAGTGCTTTATTTACTCTGATTTGCATTTAATTACTTAGGTTTATGTTTAGCGTGCCGCATGCATAATATTTTCTAACAGAGTAGCTGATGAGCTGAAAATGTGCAGACTGCTGTCAGTCAACAGGAAACTGAAGATACATGCAGTGTTAGCTCCTCAGCTGGGATGCAGAGACACTGAGTTAAGCAATGGGTTGAGAGTTAGGGATCACAATCTGATCCTCGTGTTTGTGTTGTAGTACTTGAGATCGGTCTTGGTCTCGAGACCTGTCTTGAGACCACTTTTTAAGGGTCTCGGCCTCTGAATCAAAGGCATTTTCACTCGGTCTTGTCTCAGTCTCGGACAGGGTGGACTGGTTTTTTGATCAAGACCTGTCAAGACCAGGCCAGCACTACTATGATAAGTGAGAAATGCCTTCCTGGTGTCATGAGGTCTTTTGGCGCATTTACACTGGTACCTACTCGCTTCGCTTCACCTTGGATCGCTCGGGATCGGCCCCCTTAGGTTGCATTTACATTGGCGAGGATAGTCCCTCCTCCGTGTAGCTGGCCGTCATTCGTGACGTCATCTTTTATGCGATTCTTTCGTTTCTGACCGCGCCGTGAATTTTCTCATCGGCGACTAATGACAGAAAGGTTTGCACCTCGTCCTGAGTCCATGGTGCAGGATTTCTAACAGATGCCATTTCTCTTCTTGTTGTTATTTCAAACACGTCTGCACGGTTTGCCGAAGATTTAAAAATACCTGTGTGTTTGTGGTGATAAGACCAATAAGATTTTAGTACCTGCTCCAACCTGACCGGGTACTTTTTTGGAACCGCAGAAGAGGAGGTACGAAAAATGCACCAAAAACCGAAGCGAAGCGAGTAGGTACCAGTGTAAATGCGCCATTTGTGACACCCAGAGTGACATGCCCCCTGTGCACAGAGAGTGGATGTAGGCGACTGGAGAAAACTATTTTTTGTTGCATTTATGTAAAAGCAAATTTAATTATATATTTCTGTTTTGTTGTGATTTTTCTTTGATATATGTATATATAGTCTTGGTCTTGTCTCAGTCTTGACCTCCAAATGTCTTGGTCTCCATACTCTCTAGTCTCGATTGGTACGGTCTTGACTACAACACTACCTTGTGTTTATGATTTGACAAACTGCATTAAAAAACAGACTTTTCAGAAGTGATCGTGTTTGAATCAGTGAGTTCTGTGCTGTACTTGTGCAAAAGAAATGTGTTTGTTTCTCAGTAGTGGCCAAACAACATAGTGTAAGCTGTCTTTCTGTCATCAGCTTTGAGTTTGTGTGGAGCTGAGAACTGACCACATGCGGTGTGTGTGTGTTTATGTGTTTTCTTAACTTCTGTCAATCAGAGGTCCTGAGATCACAGAGAAGCAAAGGTACCGATTGGAGAAACTGCTCCAAATCTGTCAAAGCTGCAGCAGAGTGTTGTGATTCAGCTCCTCAGAAGAAAGTGTCGACAGTATATCCAGCACAGGATCACATGTGAAAGTCCCTCTGTCTTTGTTCCCGCTAAAGATCTTCTGTTTGATTTCTGATTAGACCAAATTACGCCGTGCTTGATGACTGAAGATTATGCTAATTAACCTATTTTAAAAGCAAATTAATTAAACTCAGATTTGGACCACGCGCTGTCTTGAAGATCTGCCATTTTTAGCTTCTTAAAGGCACATTGTTGGCAGCATGTGTGAAAGTTGGACAAGTAATTTTATGACATTACTCACTCTGACTTTGCACCTCTCAGGAGAGATAAATCTGTCAACATTTGGCAGCGAGGATCACTCAAGTTTTGGATCTGTTTGTCGGGTTTCATATTCACTCTGTAAATAGCTTCACAATTGGACAGTTTGACTTATTAAACAGATGATCAGATATTCTCAATGGCACGCCGACTGCTGTAGAGTTAAGTGTGCTCTCCATCATAAAGAAAGAAGTCTTTGTTGCATTTTTTTGTAACCACCTGTGCGTCTCCCCGCTACCTGTCAATAAAAAGACGCTCACAATCAGGATTAATCACCCCGCGAACCTCCCCGCTCGTCTCCTGGGCACCGGCCAGCAGATTTTGTTTGCTTTGCATCCAGGCTTTGTTTTTCCTTCGCATGGACTGGGCGGGGAGCATCTGCTTGCACGGACCATCTGCCTTGGGACACAAGCCAGAGAAAAGTGAGGGAAGGAAAAGTCGAAAGAAAAGAGGGTGAGGTGAGAACGAAGGGAGCAGACAAAGAGGTGGAGTGAGACAGTGATGCACGAGCAGGGGGTGAGCGATCGGGATGTAGACGTCCTGGAAAGAGGGTCACGGCGTTGTTGCTGTGTCTGTAACTGTAGGGACGGTGCAACATAAGGCGCCTGTTTATGATTGCTGTCGGCTTAAATAAGTGGACTGTCTTTCATGTTTACGTTTCCACCCACAGGCTTGTTTATGCCATAGATTCACTCTATTTGACTTCTTTGGATACAGTGCCAAACAGCCGGTGCCAACTGGGCGGGAACGCTCGGCCTCAGCTTGTCTTTCTTTGTTTGTGCCAAGGTCACACTGAGGATGAACTGCATTTCCTAGGAAAAGAAACCTTGGTCACCCTGGTAATCGTTTACCTTTCGGTGTAAAAGACAGTCCTGCTTTTATACAGCGCTTTACCTGTGATGACGTTTCTTAAATAATAATATTTCAACAATGACATTCTTCATAACTTTGTAATATTCCTCATTAACTTTTAATTTGTCCTGTCTTAAAATCTTAATGGATATTTAAAAATGATCTCTGTTCATTTCCTGGCAGCTTTCACTTGATTAAAGAACTGCTAATATATCAGCTTTGATTTAAAGAAAGCGAGCTGCAGAGATTTATAGCTCTCTTAATCACTTTTTTATGTCAAACTGTCTCATTCCTGCTTCATTAAATCATCAGCAGATCTGTGTTTACAGCTAACTGGTGCACTGTGGTGTAACCTGAATCTTTTCCAGTGTGTACTGGGTTAGACTCCAGTCAGAAATCTTTCCCTTTGCTTAATTGTTTGCATTAAGACAATTTAATCAGCAGTGCTTCCTTATTTTGAAATGGATCTTGCTGTTTCCTGTTTTCCCATATGGTTGTAACTTGGCATTCAGATCCTGTCATTTGGTTTAGTTCTTATTTTAGGTATCATCTGTTTCTGCTTTGTTATTATATAAGATAAAATATCCTGGGGTTTAAGTCTTACCTGTGCAAATGAGTAAAAATTGGCATTTTCCTTTGCACGTCTCTCTGGATTGTTACACAAATAAGCACAAACAATGCATCACTTTGTGCTTTTGAGTTCATTTTAGGCCGGGCAACTTTGTGACATCTACTCTCCTTTAGTAATCTGAGCTGCTTTATAAAATTAAAACCAAGGCGAACAACATTAAAGCCCATGTGTCGTCCAAGGACTCCTTGATGAAATGGTGTCAGGGCTGAACATCATACAGGCCATATGTGGAGGCAGGCTTGGCATTAGTGGCCAACTGGAGGATCCGTCTGTCTTTCTTCTGTTCCCAATGGGGGGGCCTATTCTGGGATTTAGTTCCTCCAAAAGTCCCTGTCCTCCAGGATGCTGCCAGCACTTAATATAGCCTCCACACCCACACAATACTAAACATATCCATCATTCCACTGAGAGATTATGACATGCAAAGCACACAGACATGTGCCATATGCCATCCTGGGTCCATCCTGATAATTAGGGTAGACGAGGAAATAGAGAGTCTCCGTTTGTACAGACTGACGATGACGCACAATGGGCTTATCTGCGTTGGTTTAAGTAACTACTCGTGGATCTTTTTCAAAGTTATATTAACTAATATTCAGCCTTGGAAAATTATGGAAAGAATTTGCCTGGTGTGTGATAGTTGAGGCATCCATGCAACGTGCAAGGCTGACACCAAGTGGTTGTACAAAGCTATTCACACACTTTCCATCCAAAGACTGCACTACAGTCCTGAATACAGTGGACAGATGTCCTCACACTGGTTATTACATTATTATTTTTTTATTTAATTCACATTGTATAGTGTATGAAGTTTTGTATGAAGCTGCTTTTAATGGTGGAACTGTTAAGTAATTAAATTATTGATTAATATTTTCTAATTAATCACTTTCTACTACATCAGCTGAGCCAGTTTTGTTTCTCTCTTCCAGTCCATGCTTTCCATTTGTGTATCTATATTGAGCATGTTTAAATTTTTACCCTGCTTTTCCTGCATCTTACATCTAACTGCATCACACTGCCCTCACCGTTTATACTTACCCGCTTTGGTGGCGCTTTCCTCCAGTGCACCTTTGAGAAAATGTCAGAAAATAGTGAAAATGCCTCGATCTGTGAGAGCCAAAGTTAAGAGATGGATGAATCTTTATGTCGTGTAAGCTGCACAGAATCTGAACGTACAGTATCTCATTGAATACTGAAAATATTCACCATTTAGACAGGCTTTTTTTGCATATATGTAAATTAAACAATATTTGGGACAAGTTCTTTCTCAGTTTTCTTTTATTAAATTAACTGTTTCAGCTTTGAAGCTTAAAAGCAACACAGAGACCCAAAAAGCAGTTTGAATCATAAATTGACAAATTCATTACTTTCCCCCCTGAGAAGCTGCCATTGTCCTGCATCCTGTGCACATGAATAGATGGCAGGTACTCGTCCTGATATGCCTCTAGTAGTTACGCAGTGGCAAACAAATTGCCCTTTATTTGATGGACTGAAAATCAAGAGTGTCCCCAGAGAAAATGAGAGTGACCTTACAACACCAACCTGCAGATAGGCTATATTCTGTTGTATGCTTGACTGCCACAGTGACACGCATCTTTACACAGAGCGCGCCCCAAAATCCCTCTAGGTGCTTGTATAGTCACCAGCACAGTGTCTCTGTACACGCTGACCGATAAAGACCCTCTGTTATCTTCAGATAGCAGGCGCGGCAGCTGAATAATTTATGGAGGCGTTCCAACACTTTGACGGAGAAAACTACACACACCCACAGAGGCCAGGGGAGTGGGAAAAGGTTTGTCTTTAGAGGGATGTGTGTGGCGGGTTGTGCCACATTTTTCTTTCCTCTTCCTTCTCTCAGCAGTGTGTTGCCTTTTTCATGCTTTTTTCATGTTGGATTTTATTTTTTGTCTTGGCTGCTACATGGGCCATAATGCCACAGTCCATTTAACAAGTGGAAGTGTGGGCAAATGTGAACCGATGGACTGTCCACACCATTCATTTTCATTATTCTCAACAAAGCTTTGTCCAATGTAAAGTGCTGAAGCCTTATTTATGCACTAATTACATAATAGCACTGGTATGTAATTAACGCCTGATAATGAGCAAATGCTGTGATTGACAGATAATTGTATCAGCGAGATTGTTAGGTGGATATCGCCGCCTTTTTTTTCCATTATCCCGCGCGACCTTTTAATTAGCCTTTGCAACCGATGCTGTTGAAAGCAGTAATTTGAATAAACCTGTTGCAGCGTGGAGCTACAGGACTCTTTAACGGGACTCTTAAAACAGTCTCCGATGGTTTTTCAGTAAATCCGACCCTGATCTTTGCCTCCTCGTGGTCCCCCTCTTATCAGATTACTCGGCAGCGGTTCGAGAGGTGATTGTATTGATTTCAGGTCAGCTTAACTAAATAAGTGAACAACAACTGTTTCCGCAAAGATACCATTATGGAGCTCTAAGGTTTCACAATGAGAAAGCGGATCTGTGATGCACTGATACATACCGTAACGCCACCACCTCCCATCTTTTAAATACTGCATTGCAGTTTGTTTAATCCATAGGGCTGTTTCCCTCATGCTCTCTGGTCCGTGCAGGTCGCGGCCATTTGTTTTCCTATTTTGAGATTTCAAAATACAAACGAAAAATAATAAATAATAAATATTTTCAGTGATAATACAAAATGGAAATAATTCATTATCCATTATCCGCTATCCGATTTAATTAGATGTGTTTGTAAATGGAAATTAAAATTAAAATACACCCGTAAAAAACTTATTTTTCTATTTCCTGTTTGTTTTGGTTCTGTGACCCGGAAGTTGTACCACGAGCTAGCTAGCTAGCAAGGAAGGCGCGTGAGAAATAAGTTTTACACAGGTGTATTTTAATTTCAATTTCCATTTACAAACACATCTAATTAAATAGGATAACGGGTAATGGATAATGAATTACGGCCCGTTTTTCGTTTTTCATTTTGAATTATCACTGAAAAACCGGGAAAAATCTCATAATAGGAAAACATGGCCGCGACGTACACGGACCCTTTCTGCTAATTTTGGAGGACAAGGTCGCGGTGGGTGTGTGAGAAATCGTCCAGCTCCCTGTGTCTCGTGTCTGGCCTCGCTGTGAGTACAGACAGACCCGGTAACACTGAGCTACAGGGGCTCTGACCACCATGACATTGACGCCATGAAGAAAAGTTGGCATAGCAAGTAGCAGCTCATTTCAAGCTATTGCAACAGAGGATAATGAGCCCTCTGGTTTACCTGAGCAACCCGTGAGTGTTTTTTACAGGGCTTTGCAGTGGCTGTAGCTGGTGTGTGTGCGCATTAAAAAGTTTCACCAGGGGTGGCCACGGATGAGGCAACAATTCAACAAACTTTAGAAATCCAAACTAGAAAAGATAAAACCAGAAGCCGAACAGAAATCTGTGTGGTTCAAGAGAACAAGATATAATCACTGACATGTAACTTACAGCTTATTCATACATTCATGTGATTTATGTCAGTGCCAGAATATAAATCTGAGTTAGTCCAACTTATAATCAGTGACGATTTTTAATCTTTTTAAATCTTAATAAAAAGTGATGAAACATTGTTTCTCTCTGGATGCAGCCCACTCTTTCATCCCATTCGCAACTTTGTTTCTTACAACAATCATCACATTTAGGCCCAAGCTGAGGTTTTATTTTCCAAAAGATTAAACAAATTCCAGGCTTTAGTCACTGGCTATAAAACTGAGACTTCATATTACACTGGAGCAGTAAAGGCAATTAATAATGTGGTGTTCTGCTTAGTAATGTGGTGGATAAGACTCGAGAAAATAAAAGAGCTGATTCAATGTTATGTTGCTGATGCTGCTGGGCAGCAACCTCCTTTGCTATGGGTAATGGCCTCTGTAATGGGCTATTGCATTATCCTTGCAAGGTTTTATGGAAATGCAGGGCTTGGTTCAAATGAGCCCTGTTGTCTTGAATGTGCGTCTTTCATCATTTTCTCCTCAGTCTGCAGAGTTGTTAATATTCCTTCAGCTTTTCCAAAATCACCTGCGACACTGAGGTTTAACAGTAGAGTCACGGTTACTCTCAGAGGGACAATAAAGGGGCATAAAGGTGTGGGGAGGTCTGCCAGTTTCACCTGTTTGACAGGGCCTGAACTGTCTGTTTTAGTCATTGTATTACCCATATTTTCACAACATTTTTCTCTCTTTCTGATGGTTTTGGTGCCATGTGCTCATCAATAAGTCAAACAGGACAAATGCACTGCTGATCAATATACTGCTGATCACTGGCAGTTTAACAAACTGTTTATGTTCTTGTCATCACTTTTGGAGAGGTAAGATTTTGTGGACTGTAATCTGTTTTCTTTGAGGCTTGGAGAGCATTTTTTGAGGGTTTTTTTCTGCAATGTAGATAGTTTCTCTAGTTGTTAACAATATTTGTCTTTCGCATTTTTTGGGGTGAGATTTTCTTTTTTCTTTCTTTTTTATCTTCTTAAC
>OOFC01048789.1:13584-54318 GCA_900323345.1 Pseudochromis fuscus
CTGTTTTCTTTGAGGCTTGGAGAGCATTTTTTGAGGGTTTTTTTCTGCAATGTAGATAGTTTCTCTAGTTGTTAACAATATTTGTCTTTCGCATTTTTTGGGGTGAGATAGGCCCCCCTATCCTGCCTGTTTTCGATGTGTCCCTCTTCCAACACACCTGATTCAAATGACCAGCTCATCATCAAGCTCTGCAGAAGCCTGCTAACGAGCCTGGTCATTTGAATCAGGTGTGTAGGAAGAGGGAAACATCTAAAACGTGCAGGATGGGAGGGCCCGAGGACCGGAATTGAGAAACCCTGCTGTAGAGTGTCAGTCAACTATTTGTCTTGATTGTTTTTGTACTTTTTATTTATTTATTTATTTATTGGTTGGTTCTGTTGCTTGTCACCACAGGATCAACTGCCTATTTGTGCAGGTGTGACGGCCACTCCACTTGGACAAACTGCCTGAAATGCAGAGACGTTCAGAGTCATTCTGTGCTGCAGATGGATTAATTGCATTAAAACAGGGTTTCTCAATTCCGGTCCTCGGGGCCCCCCCATCCTGCACGTTTTAGATGTTTCCCTCTTCCAACACACCTGATTCAAATGACCAGGCTCGTTAGCAGGTTTCTGCAGCGCTTGATGATGAGCTGGTCATTTGAATCAGGTGTGTTGGAAGAGGGACACATCGAAAACAGGCAGGATAGGGGGGCCCGAGGACTGGAATTGAGAAACCCTGCATTAAAATCAGATTAATCATGATGCTGGAATAATCTGCATTAATGCATTAACTTTCACAGCCCTATTTTAAACATTTTCAGCTTAAAACTTGAAAGTTATTATCAAGCCTGCTGGAATCCATATCCTGCTACTTGTTTCTGCCACTGCTGCTCATTACTTGTGTATAAAATATTCACTGCTATCGATCAGATTCCTACCTGCTAAGAACACTTTTCTTGTTTCTTCTTGTTTAATTCAAAGTTATTTATTTATTTATTTGATGGGACAATGCAGTCAAACATAGTTTAGAGCTTGCAGCTGATGTGATGCATACAGACTTTATAGCTGGTGCTAATGCTCAGCTCCAGTCCCTGTTGGGCTCTTCACCAACATTACTGAACAATAAAAAGTAAACATCAATTAAAAACAACCACACCGTACAAGTCTTGTAATGCAGGATAATCTAATGTGTTGCAAACATCTGCACACATTTCTGCTCTGTGCACTCTTAAAGAAATACAGTGAGGTTATATACGAGCTTGTTTTGATTATTACATTTCATGCTGTTCAATGCTGAGTTTCTGTTTTGTGGTTCAGACTGCAGATACACTCAGCTGTGCCAGGTGCTGAGCTCTGCCAGGGCTGTTAATGATCTCATGCTTATTTGCTTACTGTACATTTCATTAGAAATTATTTTGATAACCACACAACAACTGGGGCACACCATGCAGTTTTTTTATGGGAAATTGAGGAAAACTCTGCTGTAAATGACAATCAGATCTCCCTACACACTACAGCAAACTGCTTTTAAGTGATGGGCGTCTGTACCAGAGGAACAATGAAGATTTCAGTGTTAAACGATCCCACATCTCATGCACGAACCACACAGCACCAGAAAGGCTACATCCAGCAGCTAATGTATGCGGATTGTATTTCAAGTAATTTTCATGGGGTAGCTTGAGCAGAGCAGATAATTGTAAGTGAGATGATGAAATGGAAATATGGTCCACATGATGTCTAAAGAGGGTGTGTTGCAGTTGGGATGTTGCAGGTTCAGTCCCTCCAGAAACAGATCACCTTCATCATGAGACAGTATGACATGTAATCACAGGAGACATGCAGCTGTAATCAATAACACACCTGACTACTGCATTCAATGAAGACACACACTGCACTGGAGCAGCTGAGTGGGCACCTCATTAAACTAAGTCGATGTTGGTGTTATCAGCTGCTCCTGAGATTTTCCTGTTCCTGTGCCAGTGTCTGCTTTAAATATGCATAAAGACCTTGTTGTACACTGTCACCAACTTTAACCACAGACTCAGAGTGATTGAATTATTTCCTTCTCTCTCATGGTGCAGTAGTATTTTCCTGATGATCTGGTTGTGCTGCTGTGGTGTTTTGGATTTCAGGTGTTTTGCTTTCAGCCTTGTCTTGATTTTGAAGTCAACCACACGTGGTCTTGAAGTTGACTCCGACTCAGCTGAGGTGGTTTTGAATATCAATGAGCAGTGGTCTTGAATATCAACAGCTACTAGAATATAAATTATTCAATATGGGGGACAAAGCTTTCAAGCTCTGTCCCTCCGGATGTGGACGTACCTCAGGATGTGCTCACTTGACAAGTGTTACCACTGAATGTATATCCATGAATGCATATATTACATGCAGTAACACAGCCACCAATCTGTTTGCCAGTTTCAATCATGAGTGTGTCTGGGCCTGCTGGGAGAGCGTGGCTTTATTCCCAGTCCCCTGTCCAGGACCCCCTTCTGTCTTCTCAGGTACAGAATATGTCTTGATCATCTCAGGGGAGGCAATTAGCTTTAGCATCGCTGCCTCCCCTTAAGCACAGCCGTGTTTCACTCTGCAGAAATTAATGCTATGTGCATTTAAATGTAAACTTAAGCCCATTTGGCCAGAGACCAGGGACAGAATCATGTTCTGCATATAATGTATGGAAAATTCAGGCATGAACTGTTTGTGGTGATATAATAAAATGATTATTATACGCTGACAAAAACGTCTGGAAGACATAAACACTGTAGTAATAAATTCAGAGTAGTGACACCTGTTCTGAAATAGCAGGAGGAGCTAAGCTGCATCACTTCAAAGCATTATGCATTAATGTTTTGTAAAGTGGAATAAGAAACACGTCAGCTCCAACTTCTGCAATTAAAACTACTACTCACAGCCCCAGCATGTAAACATCTGTCCATCCGTCCATCTCCTATCACAGCTGGCAGTGGGCGAGAGGCCAGAGTTCAAACACATTCATGTAATTCAGCATCTTTTTGGCTGTGGTCTTGAATTCATTAAGAGTTGCCAAATTTACCGTATTTTCCAGACTATTAAGCGCATCTGTCTATAAGCCGCTATTAAATTTATTCGAACAGTTTCATGTGGTCCACTCTGACAGATGTGACGAGGCTAAATGTATCAGCGGCATGGGGCTTGCTAGCGTGTAAAAAGCTAACGAGCTTCGTGCCGCCGATACTGAGCCACACCGGTGTTTAAGCCGCAGGGTTCAAAGCGTCGGAAAAAGTAGCGGCTTATAGTCTGGAAAATACGGTAAATAGTATCTATATTTACTGCTACATTTTTGTGACATCCTGAGAGTAGAAATAAACAAATCATCCCTTTGTGTTTATCCCACAGTCATCTTGATTTGACACTGAAACAACGACTGTAATTCTGTAGTGTTCTGCTGTTATGAATAACTTACATTCAGAAAACAGGTTCTGTAAAACCTGGTTTAATAAAAAAACAATGTTCACTTTTTAAATAATTTGAATAAGAAACTATAAATTCAAAGATTACAAATGTTACTAATATTTAGTTGCAGCGTCATAGTTCTGAAACCTGATTGTGGCTGTGATTGGTTGGAGGGAGTGGACATGGATATCACACATGCTGAAAGCTTTCATGTGTTTTCAGAGGCTCATGGAGGATGATGAGTGGGCTCCACTGTGATATCTGCTGCAGGACCTCTGACCGTCACCTTCCTCTCATGCTTGGTCGTCTCACTTGAAGCAAAAGCTACTGTGTCTTGGAGCAGTCCTCCCTCCCTCCCTCTCTCTCCCCCATTCATTGACTCGCTCTGCTTCACCGAGCGGTCCTTGCTCTCTTCTCCTTTCTCCTCCTCCTCCCACCCCCTTTAACACTCTGTTGATCAGCTCAGGAGAGGGAAAGTGCTTGTGTGAAACCTGAGGATCATTTGCAGACTGAGGAAGCAGGGAGAGGCGCTCACATCGTGTTTTTAGCCTGCAAGGTAAGATAACGCCCAAAGGGACAGCTGATAGCAGTTAGTCCAGGTGCTGGACCTCAGGGTCGGTGCCTTGAAATATCTACATTTCTAATCCAGAGTCAGGGAAACTGAATGATCTGTGTCAAAAACTTCTGCTCTCGAAGTGGGACCTTTGGTGGTTTTGTAATCATAGCTCTGACTGAGGTAGGGTGTCACTACGTTATTCTTCATTTAGCAGAAAATCTTGTTTGCTTCACTCTTGGGTGACTATCTAGAAATACTTACAATTTTTACTGGTTTTAGTCTCTTGGTTTATTTACCAACCCCGGTCTTCGACTGGCTGGAGGAATATCTCGTCTTCTTCAGGACTCCCAGGAAAAGTATTTAAAAAGGGCACGTTGAAATGTCTTGCATATCATTAAGGCTGTGCATAACTCGGGGCAAAACATGCTCCAGATTAGCATATGTTCTCAGGTGTATTCCCTAAGTTGTGACAGTTTGTTTTGCATGCTGCAGTGGCTGGAGCTATTTGTGTAGCAATCTTGACCAGAGGCTGTGCAGAGGTCATGCTTTGAATTATGAGGCTAATAATAATCACATCTGTTTTCACTATGCAGTAGATGTGTGTATACTGCAGTTTTATAATTCGTATGCCACAATATTGCAACTGTTTGTGCACAGAATTCAGTATTTGTCTATTAATGGCTCACTATATTTCACAGTAGTGAGTTTCCAGCCATGTGCACACCAACCAAGAGAGCTCAGTGGAGGGAGGACCTGCAACATTTCCGTAAAGACCACGGTTTCTCCAAGAAGGTCCTCCTCAACTGCTGCCTGGTGCGGCGCATCATCACCTGGGCCTCGCCAAACCCCAAAGGTACAAAACTACACAATTATGCAACAACAGGAAGTAAAAAACAACAGGAGATCAATGCAATCTGTCCAGGTTCACTCAGAGGATAACTTGGTAGCAACTGCTCGGTGTAAATTTTTGGATCCAAACATTGAATGAAGCTGCTCAACATTAGCTTGATATTAAGTTGCATTTCCTTGTCTTGTGTAAGTAGCTTGACCTTTAAGAGAATTGCAAATGAAACATTTTACCACAAAGCAGAAGTAACATTTCAGTGTGCACAGATTCACCTACTGCTGCTTTGCTCTGGGAAATAATCGCTTTATTTCCTGCAACATAAACGAGGCCGGTCCTCAGGCAGCAGTTAGATACCAGAGGAAAAGTCACTGTTTGTAGGGTCAAGAACTTATTGGTGGATTTGGCTTTTGTGCTGCTGCAGATGTAAGAATATTGTTAAAGTTACAAAACAACCTAAATGTTACCCACTTTTTATTAAAGCTTTTATAAAAACAAAAAATCTAATGAAATATCTGTTTCAGATTCACATTCATAGATTATTAAAACCTAAAGAACCCACTCATGACACATATTGGAGATGGGATTAACCGCTAACACCATGCACTGGGAACATATTGATAACCTGAGTTTTGACTTGCAGATATAAAGCCAAAGCCTCCAGATTTGTTCAAAAAACTGCTTTGCTGTCAACACCATTTAAAACCCATTCACATGGTATTGATCAGACCTTTCATCTTATAGGAAAACAGGAATTTACGATTTGACCAGAATGAAAAATGCACCATGAGTCACACAGTCGACGGCTCGTCTACATTAATTCACTTTGAACCTGGATCAGTATTGATTATTTCTCAAGTTATATATTCACAATGTGGAGTTACAGAGGATTTACTGCTACATTTTCTCACCACTGAGAGAAAACACCAGGCGGTGGTTGACAGGAGCCATTATATCTCTCCTTACATCCATCAGGGTGTGTGATCAGGACTCTTTTTCTTACTAGGAAATATGTGGCACATTTTATCTATATTTTATAACAAACTAAGATGAGAGAAGTCATGATATTGAGAGCTTTTTATTGTTTCTAACCTCTTTCCTTCCTGGTTATTGATCACTCTTCTTTAGTTCCCATGATTGTGTAATATCTCAGTGACACGTCGGCCATTACCGTAAAACCTGCAGCTTTTTGTAATTGACAGCAGCTCTCCCCACACTAGTCGGACCTGTCAGCTGTTAGGACAAATGGGTTGTGTTTGGGTGTGATTTAGCATGCTATTAAACAGTCATGAATATCACTGTAGGGATTCCTGATGGCATCTGCAGTGAGGATGTTTCTGCAGGGGGAGAAACAACAACAGAAATCCCACTAAACAACCGTTCTGGTCATAAATAAGAGAAGCAACATCATGAATATTCACCTTTTCAAGTTGTTTTTGTGAATATTTTCTTCTGATTAGGTCAGTGGAGTTTTGCACCTGCACAGTTGTCATTTGAATGTGTCTGTAATAACCACAGCTGGAGCCACACCAGGACCCAGGTGTTTCTGTCGGCCATGTTAGGATTACACTTTCATTTCTTTCGCTGCTGCTTGAAAACAAGCCGCCATCCCAGAGCGGGCTGCATTTTCAGGCCATCTTAACTTTCTGCTGTCTGTAGCTGAAGTAACAACACAGTGAAACTCTGCACACACAATGTTTTCATCATCTACTTTCTGTATTTAGACATCGTGAAAACTCAATTTTGCCTTTTCTATTTGCACCTTTTGTGTGGAGCTGTCATTTGGTGGCCGTCTCAAACTAATGTCATCCCCCCGTGTTGCCAGGAATAAACTCCCAGCATGCAAATGATCGCGCTATCTAAATGCCAGGTGGCAATAATGCCCTCTGGATGCTGGAGCGTCCTCCAGAAAATGAGCATGCTCAATAAAGCGGGGGTTTCTAGAAATACACAAACCCCTGTTGTGTCTCTGGGACTCTGACGTGTGCGATGAGAGGCTATTTTATAAATCCCTGCTGTCTCTGTGACGCACTCAAACAGGCCACTTGCTTTGTAGTCAGAGGGAAATGACATGCAGTACTGTGTGGGTCCAACATGTTTCCAGTCAGCTTTAGGATTATATATATTTTTAATGAAGGTTTGTGAGAAGCAGTTTTTACTTTGTGTGGTGAAGAAAGGCACAAACTCTGTATCATCCTGACATGAAACTGTTGTATTTATCTTATTTATTATAATAAGTTGTGTTGTACTTGGAATTTTCATGGTCAGATGTATTTTTTACAATGAACCAGGATAAATTTTCATACTTTTCACAGACACTTGTTAGAAATCCATCCCTGCACCTGAACTTTACATCCACTAGAGGGCAGCAAGCTACTGACTAAATCCATCATCATGTACAGTTTGCTGCATTCAGAGCAGGAATGCATGGAAATTTAAATGTGGAGTAACTTGAGTGAGTTATTTATGATATTACATAAGAAATAAACTAATGTGCATCATTAAAATGTGCTGCTAACACTTTAAGTTTCAAAGATTCAATAATGCATCACACTATAGTAGTTACCTAGTGTTTATTTACTTAATTTGATTGGGAATGGGTGTAGTATTAACACCAGTACGCTTGAATAATAACAATAATAACGATTCACTCCAACAACCCCAAGATAAGACCCTCCTCCAGAAACCCATCACGTGTCTTTTACCACTCAGGTAGTGTCATAAATCCTCTGAATGTCTGCACTGCAGCAGTAATTCACTGGCCCCAAGTGCACTCAGTGTAGCGAAGACACAGCTCGTTTCTGATAGCGCCACAGCACAATATTGAAATATGATGACAGGGTGATATGAATATGGATGCTCAGCGAACATTCTGCTTTGTGATTGGACACAATACAACATCTGAGACATTGAAGACAGAGAGTAAACCAAGTTGCATCATAGAAAGCAGTGTGATATGGACACAGTGGTCGGTGTAAAATGGTCCACAGAGCTGTAGAAAAGCAGCGTAGGAATGGCATCTTCCAGCTTTTTATATGTAGGGTTGTACTGTCCATAGTCAATGCAGCAGCATCCCTCCACCTTGAAACTGCATTTCAGGGTCGTGTCCTTCAAAGAGCGCAGAAAGGGTTCAATTGATTTACCTGTGCTTTTACCAAGGCAGTGGTGATGAATCCTCACGAGGAGGCTGCAGTTCTCCCTCAGTCCACACCACAAAAAAGAGCTTTTTTAAAGTTGTACACATATTGTGATGGATTGCTTATTTTATCAGCACATCCAAATCCCACAGCTTCTCCTCACTAATTTGAAATTAATTGCGGAGAATTTGCTCGCAGTATGATACCACATCCTACAGTCGAGGACGCATTGCTTAAAAGACCCTTAAACCTTGAGATGTGATGTGTTATTATGGAGGACATGTTGGTTATCATCAAAACAGTCCTGGGGTGTCTGACCTGAATGAGTGTAATGCTGTCCAATCATACACTGAGCAGATTTACCCAAATAAAAAATAAAAATCACGCATTTCCGAGTAGCTCCAGGCCAAATGTTTGCCTTTGGAGAAGCAGCTTTTTTTCCATTTTAATCCATTTTCCCACTTGGTCAAGAGAGCAGGCCTCAGTAGAACTAAGGTGGAAATGGGAAAAGGCAATGATGGATTATCGGGGAAGTTGAGGCAGCGTGCAGCCTCTCAGTTCAGAGGAGAGCGAGGAAAAGAGCGATTGCCCAGGGACTGCAGGCTGGCTGAGACGCAGACATGTCCTACTGTTGTCATTCATTTGATTCATATGTTGCTGCTGGAGAATGAGGGGAAGGGATCCAACAGTGATACCTGTCCCTGACATTAATCTTATTCATAGTGCCAGCTATTGCTGTGACAGCCAAAGAAAAAAAAATGCAACACGCTGTTTACTACAAATGGGAGATGACATTAGTGTTGAAATGCAGCCTTTGCATACTTGTATTCATGCACATATTTCACAGTGCAGTGGAGCTGCAGGTGGACTAGTGGGCGGGATCTATTCTGCTAGACACAATGTTTTCTACATTATCCTCCAGAGATATGGTCTTTTACTGGCCATTGGTGTATTTTTATCTGTATTGAAATTAATGTTTTGAATGCAGAGATATTTATAATTCTCTCCCTGTATTTGCACAATGCAGTAAATACTCTCCTTTAAATTTCTACAGCAGGCTTAAATATCAGCCATGAGTAGCACACATGATGTGAGAAGCACTTTCCATTATGTCACACAACAGCGAGCTCGCCATTCTCCTTTCCAGTGTTGGCCGCGACCTGCAGCCCTCCGCTGATAAACAGGGATTAGCAGCTAACAGCCGGGGATTAGCCGGAGAATAGGCGACCCCAGCAAACCGTGTTGTTTGTAAAACACCTTGAAGTAGCCCGTCGACAGACAATACCACTCACACTCCATCCCGTCAATTGGATGCTGCTAACTGAGATGGCAAGTGGTCGGACACGTGAGCGTTCAGCGGTCACAGCTGTAACCAAGCCGGGTCTTCTGGTCTGAGCTATAGGAGCAACTCATTCTACACATCATTAAAGATGCAGTTCATGCCACATGCAGGTGTTTTTCCATAGACCTGATATAGTGTTGCAGGAGGCAAACTCCATGTGAGCTAATGCACTGCTGTTAGTTGATAAAGTGATGCTCAAGTCATTTTTAAATCAGGGTGGCAATCAGAGCAGCAACTAGTGATTATTTTCATTACTGTCCAGAGTATTATTATAGTATTTATTCAGTAATTGTTTGATATTAATGTGCATGCAGATTTACAAAGGTTTGCAAACATGCACCAATAATTCTTGACTTTTTTGGCTTTAAAATGATTTAAAATGAATGATGCTCTCTCCCCACCTTGGATTGATTGTTTCAGTTGAACCACACATATATATATATTTTCCCTGTTTTGTGCTGTGTTACATCATTGTAAACTCAATATCTTAACGTCTTCTTGACCTTGAAAGCAGCGCTCCAACGTATCCTCACAAGGTGGAGCCTCTGGTTATGTCACATCAGTCTTCATTATACATGAGAACAATGGAAATTTGAACTCCATCTACAGGAAGTTTATGTGATACAGTTGAACCCTCCCAAAGAGATGTAGTTTTCTCATGTCAGTGTCTTTGGGGAAAATAAAGACTGGAAAATTGTGTGCAGGATTTTCTATATTATGTCACATTTTATACACAAAGCCATTGAGAAAATAATCTAAATCAAATCAAAAGAGAAAGATTAAAAAAAAAAAAACATTAAGTGGAGCAAAGGAAACATAAAAGTTTAAAATCTAGTTAAAGATTGCAACATTACTCTGGTAAAAGTTGGAGTGAAGTTTTGAATGTCATTAATCATTGGCTAATAACTCCCCCTCAGCCCGGCCACCTCCTTTTCCTCAGACGTCCTCTTTTCTCCTCATGACTGCCGGTGAAACAGTCGTTTGTTGGTAACCTACTTCAGTCAAGTGTTTGTATTCTCGCCATAGCCCCGGCTCTCTATAAATAGGCCCCCCTGATTGATACCCAGCACAGTGAAACCTCGTAAGCCGTCGGCCGCTGCAGGGCAGAAATGACTTTCTTGTGTGTGTGTGTGTGTGTCACTGGGCTTTAACACACCTGTCCCTGTTGTGGTCTAATTTATCTCCCTCGCCTTTGTCGGGCGCCATCCAAGCAGCGGGCGGAGGTTCAGTGCAAGACAATGCAAGTTCATTCATATTTCCCCCGGAGAAAGCGTCTAATCGGGTGTGATGTATTTAATGCTCAACATGACAAATAAGCCAAGTGCGGTGGATATTTGAACGCTGAGAGTCAAGTCATTTTAAAGTAACCTCTAAGTTTGTGGAGTAATTATTTGAAGGTAACACAATACCCTCGATTTATCATGGAAATGCTGCTTAGGTTTGTAATTATTTTTGCATTACTTAACATTTGGAATAGTTACCAAAGGATTCAGGAAACCAATCATCATGAGCAGTGCGATCGATTTGATTCTTCACCATCCCCATCACGATACACGAGGAGGCATTAGTTTTCCTCTAATGCAGGATCTGTGACACACATGCCAAATGACATGTTAGTGACAGGCCTGCTCAACACGCTGTCACTGTGGGAAGCAGCGGCAGGAAGACTGAAGTCCTACTGGGAGCATCCCGGTGAAGCTGTCACTTAACGCTGCACCTGTCTGCAGATCGGTCTCAAATGACAGAATTTACTCACTTAGCCGACAGCTACCGGCTGCTTGGACGACGCCTCACAATCGCACATTGATAGCGATTTGCAATTTGAAAGCAGCAGTTTTACTAAATGTGATGCACATGACATTTAATCGGCATTTAACTCAACGAAATAGATTTCCCACATTGTTATCGACAGTTCATCAAAACTGTGCCGTTGCCGTGGCTAAAACATGATTCAAATGAGAGTGCAATTATAAAATAACTTGCTTGGCATACTTTCAAAGTGCTTTAATAATGACTACTTAAACAGAATGAACTGCCTGGCTGTTAGAGTTTTATCGTGCTTTTATATTGCTTATGTTAAGACATTATCTAAAAGCAATTCTGTGGCTGAGAGATATTTGACATCAGCATCTCTGCTAATTGAGCTCACAATTTGAAATGAACCCCAATCATCCTGTAATAAAACAATATTGGGATATTGATTTAGTATTCAGCGTTATAAAGTTATTTTTGCAAGAGAAGCTCTGACTTTCTACGATTATATATTTGCATAACACTCATAAGTCAAACCTAAATGAATAATTAAAGGATACAGTCTCATTAGGACGGTAATTCACTGCTCTGATAATATGTAGGAGATGGAGTCAGCTGGTGTGTTGCTGTGCTCTGTAAACCTCCCTGATGCAGGACTTTATTGGAAATAAAAAACCCACTTGCTGAGCAGAAGAGACCAAAGCACAAGTTGTCATAATGCGAAATGGAAAAACTGTTTAAGCCCAAAAATTTGGTTGAAATACAAATCACATTCTGGGAGGCTTTGAGGAGCTGCTTTCCAGGGGATTTTATTGCAGTAGTCATTTGAATTGAATACAAACTACCAGTTTGCCGGTTTGCAGCTCCTTTATGTGCCAGTACCCTGCAGTGAGAGTGGTGAGTGAGGTTTGATACTGAGGATGCTGCCCCACAGCACTGCTGACCACTGCAGCCAGCAGTGAGGGGAAGGTGGAGGAAAGACGACTTGGACAAAGACATGGGAGACAATAGAGGCGGTGAGGGAGACAGGGGAGAGTAATTAGCAGGGAGAACAGAGGAAGGTGTAGATAAGGACGTGGTGGATAGAGACAGATGGCTGAAGGTGGAGGCTCGGGCTGAAATGGCAGGAAAACTTTTACATTTTACAGCTCGGAGCTGGCAGACTGCAACAGAAAGAAAAGCTGTTCCTCTGAGACACAAGCAAGAAGGAGTCTGCTGCAGCTGGGATAATGATCCTGGACATTATCAGCTGCCAGGACATGAACACCAAGACACAACAAGGAAAGGACAGAGGTGTATATTCCAGTTTTACACACACACAAATTCATAAAAGCACAGGGCTGGAAAATAAGATACCGTATTTTCCGGACTATAAGCTGCTACTTTTTTCTGACACTTTGAACTTAAATACCGGTGTGGCTTATGTATTGGTGGCACGAAGCTCATTGGCTTTTTACAAGCTAGCAAGCTCCGTGCCGCCGATACATTTAGCGTCGTCACATCAGACCCGGTCAGAGTGG
This sequence comes from Pseudochromis fuscus, assembly GCA_900323345.1. Taxonomy (NCBI): domain Eukaryota; kingdom Metazoa; phylum Chordata; class Actinopteri; family Pseudochromidae; genus Pseudochromis; species Pseudochromis fuscus. The sequence goes on from OOFC01048789.1 coordinate 26,152, forward strand.
ACCACATGAAACTGTTCGGATAAATTCAATAGCGGCGCATAGACAGGTGCGCACAATAGTCCGGAAAATACGGTATGTGCTTTTTTTATGCAGATTTTACACATCGACAACATAACTGCAAGGAACTGACATCATCATTTACAGATGTTTTCTAGGTTATGAACAGCAGGGTATAAAAATAATCTAAGTAAAAAGAAAGCAAATGGATTTTTAAGCCCAAACGGTGTTAAAGTTGTTTCACTCTGTCCATCTCGCAATCTATAAATCACTTCTCAATCGTAGTGGATCACTTCATCTTTCCATCTCATCAACCTCTTTGATAATTTATGGACTGTTGCTGGGTTGGTCTGTAATTGGCCATTTAGGAGCGATTGCTCATTTTGCCGCTGTAGTGATTAGTTTCAGGAGGTATCTGTCACTTCCTGTCGATCCCTCCGGCGGAGCTCGCCAAACGAAGCCGCGTGCACATCAGTGGGATCGACAGCCTAAGAGTACAATGTATAATTTTACAGATATTACACCAAAAATACCCAAAACTTTGTCTGAGACACGGCATCCCCACAACTCGGACTTAACAAGTAATAGAAACCCGTTTCAAAATGACATTGTAGCAATATTATTTTAAATTTGCACAATATTTCACATAGAATCTCATTTTTAATCACTCTGAAAGCCAATTAGTCGGTTTCCTTTGAAACACCAGCCATGCTTTGTGCGTTGATTGACCCTTGAGAATTACATTTTCAACGCCATCCTACAAGTTACCATGAAAGGAAGCTCCCTTTATTATCTTCATGTCATCTTGAAAGTCCTTTTTTCACTGTTCGATGAGAAATTGGTGTCTTATTAGTCCCTTGGTAGCGTTGGACCAATCCCGAACCATCTTTAAGTGGCTCCTCTAGGTGTTTCTCACTTTCACAGAGAACAAGGTGGGGAGTTTCTCACCCATGCAGCAACACATTAAGGGCAACCTCTATATTTGCTGCTTGGCTAATGGCACCGCTCCCATTTGTTCTCACTTGAGGGGAAAACCAGGAGTATCAGAGCCCCAGAGGACGAGGCCCGTCCTTCTTAAGTAACCGTTGTAGTTTGTGCGTCTTGGTCTGTCGGCGGACGCGCGCCCCGTTCGAAATTAGGTCAACAAACCACACCAGGCCTCCCGCAAGAAACCAAACAAAATGAGGTCATGGAAACGAGATGGCTCTCAGCTGGCCTGCAGAGCTTTTTAACATGGCACAATATACGCTTTGTTATGACAGCTAACTCTGTTTTAAGACTAACACAGTCACTCACCAGAATAAATTGTGCGCTTGAGTCCTCGCTGTGTGTTTGTTTGACATTGTGGAACTTGCTAAAATAACAGCGCCTATTATGGAGTAATAATACTTTTTTTTTTATTATTACAACCAGACTGGAGTAATTAATGAATTATTTAAACGACTGCTAAATGATCAAGTCGTCAGCACATTCAGCGCATCGTCCATACATCAAAACAAACAATGACGAGTGATTCCAGATTGTTTACAAGGGGCCGTGTCTCTTTTTCCATTAACTGCTACTTGAATTATTGGCACCTCCTTGTAAAACAGAGGGCATTAGCCCACCACATAATCCCCCTGTGATACATTTCCTTGTACTTCTAGGAGTGCTTACTGGCAAGCCACTTCTTCTGATGAATTTCAAACATGATGGCCTCCCAGTAATTACACTGCTAATGATCATTTGTACTGCATAGTGGTGGGTGTAATTCGCCCACTGGCAGAGACTAAGTTGTTTTATTTTCCTCATCTTCAGGACACTCATTCAGTAAATAGATTTTTGCAGTAGTGTCTTGCTCTCGCAGTGTTAAAAAGCTTCAAAGGGAGCCTTCACGAATAGTAGTGAAGTTGGTTAATTGGCGTGCGAGTGTGTAATACTCGAGCTGAAATATATTTTTAATCCAGCAGCTGCACAACTTTCAGGCATAAACTACATCAGACAAACTGTGTTGGATGTGTTGGACACACCTCTAGCAAATTAAACAAAGTCTGATCCATTTCTCCTTTATCGGGAGTGCTCCAGCCTCCTGCAGTAAACAGCCTGTCCAATGAACATAAAACATATTACCCCTATCGCCCCGTGGATTTCAGTTTACAGTTTTTAGATATTTGAGACATGCTCAAATGCACTAACTTTATCAGTGCAACAAATGTTTGTAATTATTTTCCTAGGAGTCCTGCAGGTATACGCCGTGTACCCACTTTTGAGTACGTACTTATCTAAAATAGCCACAGATACGTATCGGTGCACATCTTGCAGAGCTATCCTGCAGGCAATCATGTTACAGCTGAAGTACTTTGGTGAAACTGCTGCTGTCTTAAAGACCAACTTGTTGGGAACAAATGTCCTTTTTGTTGTTGTTGTGATACCTCCGCTGCATTTCTCTTATGTGCTGCATTATATATTTTGAATCAGTTACATTATTAATGAGTCAAATGTGTATTTTACAATAGAATCGCTACAGGTTGTTTAAGTGTCATTTTCTTTCTGAAATAATAATTTACAGAATACATTTCACACACTCAAAAAAACAGTCTCAGCTCGTCCTGCAGAGGGAGGTAATTCTCCCACAGTAGCTGTAAGAGGTTACTCACCGGGTCTTTGATCTGGTTAATAATACAAGCGACCATTCACCAAATCCTAATTGCTCCCTGGGGAATCTGAACGACTTGACTGGTGGTACAGTGGCAATCTGAATATTGACCAAGGGTATTTCATGGAGCTCTTACTGAACACACTAGCATCATATTTTCCTTTTCCTATCATTTTTAATTGATAAATTGAGTGCAATGTATTTGAATGTTTTGTACAGTTTGATTACATGTTGCTTTGTGTTAAATATTTCAGTGTATTTAAAATTGTAACACACCAAAGAAAAACACCAAATGCCGTTGGCGCAAAATTGGCAGCCACACCCCCCCAGGACAGCTGTGGCTAGCTTAGCTTACCGCCACCGGTATGAATGGGTATGAATGAATAATGGTCTTTGTGAGAGAAAAGCACTATATAAATCCAAACCATTATAAATATTATTATTATTATGTATTGTTTTGTTGAAGACCTTACACTGCATTGATGAAAGTAACGTGATGTCATGAGTTGGACATTTGAACGTCGCCATGCTAGTTTTTTGGAGCCAGAAGTGACCATATTTGGATAGATTTTTGAATTGAAGTCAACTGAAGGCAGGGATCGTTGGAGCCAGCCTCTAGTGGTCATCAGGAGTATTGCACTTTGTCCAATTTCTAGTAATTTTTAACACCATTGACATCCTACCCTACCTCAGCTGTATTCAGTTTTGCTATTTCATGGTGATGGTGCTCCACTGAAATATCATCTGCCAAATGTTAGCATTGCTGGTAAGAGCATTTAGCTCACAGCATCTCTGTATCTCCAACAGGAAATAGCCACGAGCACGGCTGCAGACTTGTTTAAATGTTGAATTAGCTGCTGTTGATCATTACTCGGCCTGTCAGACAAGGTTCAGTGTGGTTGAGTTTTCGATATACGCTCTGCTGTGTGATTCTGCCTTCACTCTCCTTTAAGTGCTCCCTCAGACGCTGCAGTCTCCGCATGGCTCATAACAATGGCAGTTAGTGAGCCTTTGTGGTTCAGCAGCAGCAAAGCAGTAAACCCAATCTCCTGCCTCGTATTTTTTTCTTTTTTTTCTCCTCTCCATCAATGCTCAGGGCTACTTCGTCCACGTTATTAGTGGGCCAACTAAAGGTGGCCTTGGTGGATTTGCTCCAGCACACTATAGCTGTTATCAATGATTTAGTGTATCAGGATTAATGTCGACACTCCGTCCAAAAAGCTCAGTCCATCCTTTGGTTCAGTGATTTCGGGAGGGCTTGTGGTGAACTCAAATAAAAGCAAAAAGAGAGATAACAACGTTTTCCTAGCTGTACAGATGGTATAAATCCTGTGCATGTGTAGTGGTCTTTCCTGGCTTTCATCAGCCTGTTAACAAAGACTCTACCCTTTATTGGCTCTGCTTAGCTTCTCATCGCGGGCTCTGGAGAATTTGAGCAAAGACCGATTGGCTGCTTTTCACACAGATTTACATAATCAACTCCCACATGACTAGCACACGCAACCACGATTATTTGAAAATGTATCAAAGTAACAATATTTAAAACAAGCGCATTAAGTTCTCAAGAGACAGAAACTTTTTATTTTTTCTCCTTTGAAGAAGATGAGTTTGAGCTTTGACAGACATCTGTATCTCGGCCTGCACGTCAGGATCGATGCCCCAGAAAATCTGTGATTTTATTCAAATCCAAGATTTGCACAAGATTTGCATCTAATTTTACACCATCAACAACATTTTGAGCATTTCCAGAAATACAAATTATTGAGCCAGCTGCGTCCTCTTGCATCATATTTCATTATATATATGTATCAATACTGGGCAGTTTGACAGGAACATGCAACATCCAAGCCAAGTGTTCTGCAATCAGAGAGATGTAAAGTTATGGTATTTTTCAAAATAAAAGCATCTGTTACTTCTTTTAAAAGAACTTCCAAATGTAATGACTCTGTCTTAGCATGAAAAAAATCACATATTAAACAAAAGCATCAGCATCATTGTAACAGGAGTGATCATCTGGAGTGAATACCTCAAAAATCTGACGGTGCAGTCTTGACATTCAACACATGACCAACTCTGTTTCTAATACAAGTGGCAGTGTGCATTATAAACCCATAATTTAAATGCCGTCTCCATTTCCCTGGTGACATACCCTGCCCCCTTTTCCCCATTCAGTCACCTGCAGAGACTAGTTTGAGATTCATGGTGTGTGTGTGTCTTTAGTGTGTCATCATATTTGAGGACCCGGCCGGCGCTGACGCTTTCCAGATCATTATTGTTTTTGCTTTCGGTGAAAATGAACGCTGACCCTTCACTCAATCAAAGTGAGCGATGAGGTTGTGGATGGGAGGATGAAGTTCATTACTGTCCCTGGGCTTGATGTGTTCATTACTCAGATATATTGTGATTTCACCCTCCCTTTCCTGTTCTCACCACCCATCAGTGTCAGGAATATGCTTAGGCAGTTGTTAAATGGCACAAGAAATTTCCAAATGTCCTTTAAATCTACTGCATTTTTTTTTTTTTAGTTGGCAAAGATGAGCAAGAAGTGGAGCTGCTTGCCAGCTGGTTTTCCTGGTGCAGTAATGTAGGAGTTGTAGTCATCTGGGGTTTTCTTTTACTCCTGTTTCTCTTCACACTGTCTATGCAGCAGATGGAAACCTCATGGTTTTGTGATCCGGTCATCCTCTCCTCTCTGTGCTGCTGTTTCTCGCAGTGCAAAGTAATGCACCGTTTATTTAAAGACATCTGTAGCTTCACTGTGGCATTTTGTGGCTGCAGAGTCTCTCTTTGCTTTTTACTCTTGTTTCTTGTAGCACTTCTTGAATGTGGGGTTAAGTTCAAGACTTATGGCAATTTCAAATTAATGTGTGATTAAATCTGCAGGTATGGGAACTGCTCTGTTTAAAGGTTCTTCAGCTATCATCTATGTGATGAAGCAAATCTGCAAATTTGAGAAGAATATCTTGATCATGTTGTCTTGAAAAATTACTGAAATGATCACAAATTGACTTTTTTAGTGGATCATCTAGGGTTGCAAAGGGGTGGAAAATTTCTGGTAAATGTCTAGAAGCTTTCCAGAAAGTTTCCATGGGAAGTTAAGCTGAGGAATTTATGGAAATGATTGGGAATTTATGGGAATTACCTGTAAATTGTGGGTAATGTAAACAAACTGTATCATATTCAAACATAAATGTAAAAATTGTTGTTTTGTCACAAGCAAACATCCATGTAAAATAATACAATTAAAAACAGTATTTGCTGAATGTTTTGAGCCTTGAGGAAATTTTTGACACTTTTTAATATGCTTCTACATTTCTGTATCATTCTTCACGTATGTCTTTCCACAATATTTACACATATACAAAGACTTTCCTTCAACATTAACTTGTGTGAAATGCTTCCACACATCAGATGGCAAACGTGGCATTTTTCTGTAGAATAAAATAGCAAAAAACCTTGTAAAAACATGTGTAACATGTAATGGTTTGAACAGAAATATAGTTGCTAAACAACTGGGATTGTCTTTAAAATATTTTACAATTTATGAATAAATTCGTGTAGAGTTACAGAAAACCATCTTGCAGGAGTCAGAAGAAACAGCATCACATTTGAGGGCGCTATAATAAGCTAAAGCCTCTTAAATGGTCAATGACATGAAAACTAGCACCTAATTTACCAGCTAGCTAGCTACTGTATGAGTACATTTTTATTTAATTTTTTCAAGTTAAACAGTAATACAATTATAGATTATGTAATATTATAAAAAAAAAAAAAAACGTACTTGCCTTCATATAATCCTCAGGTTCATCTGTGTGGCTTCAACAACATATTTTCCCCATGTATGTTTAAGTTCCTTGTTGAGGGCAAACCTTCAATTTTGTAAATATCTGTTTTGTTCCCATAAATTCCCATTAATTCCCATGGAAAGTTTCCATTTTGCAACCCCAGTATCAACTAATGATAAGAAGTGTTTGACCTCTAGTGATGTCCTGTTTCAATGCTGTCCTTCATCACAGCATCAAACCTTGTCTGTTTGATTCACAACAAGCTACAGGTCCAGCTGAGTTAAATGAGCCATTGCCAGTTGGCCCATACTCAACCACAGCATTATATGAGTCCACATATACATAAAGCAGAATGATTTCACAAGCATTTAGTTCCATCATTGTTCTCCGCAGCGTTTTACTGCTTCACCACGTGCGCTAACGAGACGCCATCGCTTCACTTTTCTGCAACGTTCAAGCGTTAGCGTCACCGATCAGGTCAGCCGCATGCATTATCAAGCTGTAGGAGCCCGATGCATTAACTTCTTTGCCCTCACATTATAGGATACACAGCACGCTTTGCTGTTTGATAAGTCCACCAATTACACAGAAGGTCACCTGCACTGCCAGCAGATGTAGGCAGCGCTGGATCTGGAGTTGAAAAGCTGCCTTTACAACAGTGTCTGAAACAATAAAAGCAGGTGCACCACTGCTGGATTGTATTCTATATATTGGGAAAAGAGACAATATTAGATTTTCTGCTTCTTGTGGCTGCAAATCTGAGCTTGGAGAAGAAATTCATACAAGTTTTATGTCCCTCTCGGTCTTTATTTGTCATGGCGACCCAGCATACACACTGTTGGCAGTAGTAGCAAGTGAGCATGAAGGGCATTGTTCAGCGGAGGGATAATGAGGTGTTGGACCTCCATAAGGATTTAGAGAAACGCTTTAAGCAAAATTCAAAGCTCCTATCATAACTGGCCCGTGTTTGAAAGCATATCAAAAGAAATGGCTGAGCAGGATCACAGGTGAATGTGGCTCCAATGTCACTGCAAACCTAAGAGCCTCAGGGGCCGGTGTGAAGAGCTAACGAATTCAACAAAAGAAGAATTTGTGGCACCCAAGCTTTTCAGACTGGTGGTACACGTGTGACGAAAAAAAAAAAAAATCCGAACCCGACAGTAAATCAGGATCGTGCATTACGCCTTGCAGTGTGAAACTAGCTTTTGTCAGCAGGCATTAATACAAGACCTAACGCCCCTTGAAAAAGGGCTGGGAGTCAATTCTCACCATTTCAGAGCGTGCAATTAAAAGGAGAAGAAATAAAGCATTCACTGCTCTGTTCGAGGCTGAAGTTTCTCAGAATATAAGACTTTTCCAGTACAGGAAACCTTTTCAGCTGCGTGTGAATGGACATACAAAGCAAGTCACCCTTATCAGTGTCTCGCTCAAGAGGCTTCATCTCCCCAAATAGCCCCAGGGAAGATACCTGAGTGTAGATAAAAACGTCGGCTGTGAGTCCAGGGAGTAATGACAGAGATATACAGTGCAGGAGGAAAGGGAAGATAGCGTTTCAGGTTTTCGCCGCGTCGTCGGAAGTGTCCCATCAGCAGATTTATAATGAAGGTGATTACGTCAGTTTCCCATAATGACCTTTTCCAAACAAACTAATTCTAAAGACTGGTAATGAATGCCAATGAAGACAGACTGCAGTGGGCATCTTGATAAGCACTTGGGCAAAGCGCCATTTTCAAAACCCGCCATATGCTGCATATGATGATCCATCATTCTGTTATGAATATGCACACCGTATCGGAGCGGTGCGTTTACTGCAAACAAGGCAGCAAAATGGATTTTAATGCGAGGAGGCATCCCATATGCTTTTCAGGAGCGCCCTGAGGGAGCTGTTGTGCTGATATTAGTACACTGATGTCATAAGCAATTCATTAGTGTCTTCAGATATCGACCTGACTCTTATCTGCAGTGACACCCCGTGCTGTCACAACTACCGTTAACCTTTTAGTTGTTAGAAAAGCACCCAATCCCTACATATATGTGTTTTTTTTTTTTAATTCTCTAAGTGCTTGAACTCCATTAATCCTTTAATGATTTTAAAGTTGCCTTTTGAATGAGTCATCAATATTAATGCTACTGGCTTAATAACGCTACAGTGTTGCTCTGTCTGTGATTCTTTTGCTACACTGTTGATCACTGAGTGTTCAAAGCCACTTCCATCGACGTCATTAATTATTCATGTATATAGTGCAATAAATAATGTGATTGAAATGAATGGACGCATCTGAGGATTTGCAGACTTGGTTTGGACATGAAGAGCATTTGGGCGCTATTGAATTTATTTGAACAGTTTCATGTGGTCCACTCTGACCGGGTCTGATGTGACGACGCTAAATGTATCGACGGCGCGTAGCTTGCTAGCTTGTAAAAAACCAACAAGCTTCGTGCCGCCGATACATGAGAAACACCGGTGTTCAAGTTCAAAGCGTCAGAAAAAAGTAGCAGCTTATAGTCTGGAAAATACGGTAAATAACTTGTAATAGTAATATAATCATTTAGTTGCAAATACTGACCATTGTTGCTTTGGTTTAAGGTTGAGATGCTGTCCTTGGTCACCACTGTGAAAGACAAGGAAAAGAAAATAATCTCTATGCATTGATTATTCATTGTTTTTTACGTGAGTTCGACCTTAATTCCCAGAAAGTTCATGTGCAGTGTAGGGTGCAGCATTAATCCTGTGTTTTATTCAGCTGTTCATCATCACTACCCACAAAGGCCACCTCCAAAGGACATTGTTTTTTCTTCTTTATATGCTTTAACAAATCGTCTAACCTTCTTCATAATGACAGATCCACTAAATCGATCAACCGTTTTCCTATTGACAGCATCTGTGCAGCATCTTCGTCTCACCATAAAGGTTACTATAGCAACTACTTGGCTTGATCGCTTTAGTGTCCTGCGTCTCCTGAGGCTGGACTGTTGTGTTCGTTCCCTGTTGGTTTCACAATCCAGACCCAGTATTTAAAGCTGTTTATTCCAGCAAACCACAGTGTTGTGCAATTAATCTGTTTCATCACAAATACATTTTGGACCATTAATTTTTAAACCTTTTTAAAGTGTTTACTTTTTTTTCTTTTCCCCCTTTGAGCAAATCTATAAACTTCCTGTAGAGCTGCACTACCCTCCTGACTTTATTAGGTTCAGTCTAAACCCGACATAATGAGAAACCCCACAGCTCCCTCATCTTTGCTTTACAAGATTGTTTTTAAAAGCTTGATGCTGATAAGGTGTTATGGTAATTTCATTTTATTTGATCCAGGTTTTCACTGCCTCTCTTAAAGTAGCTGTGGATGGATTCAGAGATTGTTGCTCGAGCACATGCTGCACATTTTCCAACATTTTAATTTGAATGTGTTATATTGTGGTGACTGTTGAGCTCATTGCTGTGAGATTGTCCCTTTTTACTGTCATTGTGCATGTTTGGCAATGATGTATCACATTACCACCTTATTTTGAGGCTCATGAAAATGTGTATTCAGTAAGCAATTCTGGGCAGAGAGCCCAGACTCAACTGTTCTATTTGGATTGAATGCATCACTCGTAGTCTACAGTATATCTACTATTTCCAGTTATTTCTCGCCTTACAGTTGAAATCGACTGCAGTGGAAGTGTTTATGCAGACAGTCTCCCAGGATTTATTTCGATATAAAACAGTAAACAGAAGTGATGCTGCAGTTATGGTCTCCTCCCAGCTTTCTGTGTACTCAGCAGAATGCCTTGTGTGTTGACGAGCTTTTAGCTTATTGCATCTTTCTTTGGTGTAAATAAACTGAACAACATGAATGTTGCACCGTGCTGTGCACAGGGATTTTACTGATCATATCAGGGTTGCTTCTGTAATTAATAAATTTTCCACATGATTACAGTTAACCATGAAGTGGATGCTTGCTAGAGAGACCACAGCTGTCCTTGAGGACACTGAGGTCATGCCATAGACCAGGATCGTTATCAGGCTTCTGCAGAGCTTGATGATGAGCTGATCATCTAAAATATGCAGGATAGGGGCTCTTGAGGACCGGGGTTGGAGAGTCCTGCTGTAGACTGTGTAGAAATGAACGAAGCACCTGGGTCTCAAAGTGAAGCCAGTGCAGAAGTGCAAAAGATGCTGGCTCCAAAAAACTCCACTTGGCTTCAATTCAAAAATACTTAATCATTTTTTCTAAAGTCAACTCTTCTTATTGGTGATCTGGTTTGATTTGGACGTGGTTAGTTTGATTGACTGGACTCAAGTCTCAAGATTCAAGGCTCAGACCTGCCCCCTCACTCCTCCTTTCATACCCAAATATGGTCACTTCTGGCTCCAAAAATCAAATCCAGTGGCTCATGCTCTCTCTGTTTTTGTCTTTGGTTTTGTCCACAATTTCATAAACAATGTCCTTTTGTAAAAAAAAAAAAAAAAAAAAAATCTACATTCAGTTCATTTGTTTGGGCCAAAAATATGGATGAAAAAATACTTGTAAAGAGTTGTTTTTCATTCATTCAGTTCATTCAGTGTGGGAAATATCATTTCCAGAAAAACATCATTAGCAGGTAACTAATGACATTAATCTTTTTCAACCAAAACAAACAAAAAAAGTCATTGCTCTCCAGTTCCTTGTATTTTATTGTCCTGTCAGGCGTCCTCTGGTGTGTGTGTTGCGTTTTTACTTTAACAACTGGTCCCTCAGAGATTTACATTCGGTGCTGATGGCATTTTGGCGTTGTTTACTAAAACCCAGTTATGCTGAACAGCGGCACTGACAGCTACAGATACCCCTCATCTCAGGGCGCTCTGGTGTCCTGTGATATGTTCAGGTGCTGGAGGACATTCAGATGCTGCACCTGCACCGTATGACAAGGAGGCTGTTTGTAACCTTTGCTCTTAATGCAGTTTGCTGCGTTGTGTATTGATACGGAAAAAATGGTTTAATCGTCTCCATGTATTTTTCATGTCTGCTGCCTCGATGCAAGTGGCAGACGTGTTATTTGATAGAAAACTTATAAATATTAATTAGAAAGTAGAAAAGTAGTCTGCCTTAAATAAAACCCTTAATTATTCATGAATCGCCAACAGTATATACTGTACATGTATATTGTAGTGGTTGGTTAATGAGAGTGAATTAAGCTGGCACAGTTGTTTGTACTAAGGCTTGGGGGTAAGGTTTCTCTCCCATCAGTCATTTCATGTCACTACAGGGGATTTTAAATCATAGCTGCTGTCATTCACCTGGATTTTGGTTCATTTTTATAAAACGATATGTTGGTTTATCTGCAGCAGGAGAGAGATTTCTCCCTCCTATCTCATCAGGTGTCACGTAAAACATGAAATACATATGTAGTTTCCAGCTGTCAATGACAAACGTATGAATTTCAGCCAACGCAGCAACTTTGGTGATTTTGATATTATTCGGTAAAGTCAGCTCTTCTTCTCTGGGATCTTGTGGTCAATCTGGAAAATAAAATCATAATTAAGTAGATGTTAAGTGTCTCAAAGTCTCCAGTGAGTCTCGTACACATTGGGCAGCATCCTCAGGATCAAAGCTTAGACCCGCCTCCTCACTCCTCCCTTCATATCCAAATTTGGTCACTTCCCCCTCCAAGCAACCAACATGGCGATGTTCAAACACTCAACTCCTGGCTTCAAAATCCACAAACCAACGGGTGATGTCATGTTAGCTTCGCCTGTGACTCATAGGCCTGGTGGACACTCAGTAGGTGCACACACACACAAACACACACCAGGATCAATGAGTCAAAGCAGAAATACATAAACGGACATACAAGGTTTTGCTCAGGGACAGTGATTATTCTTTAATATCGTCAGGGGAAAAAATAACTGCCTTTAATTGTCAGTAATTAATCAGATTGCCAACTTGTAGTGAAGTGAGTGAGTAAAACATTTAATTGCGTGTCCGTTTATTAGGGACATAAAATCTCCAAACCAAACCTCCTTGCATTCAGCACCAGTGTGGGACTGGGATGACATCTGGGAATGAGCTGTGTACGGCCAGCTGTCCACAGCGTCCTGCTTCAGTCCACAAACCTTCAGGAGCGTTTTATTGATATTGTCATGCACGCTAAGGTGAGAAGGTGGAGCACTTACCCAGCTCAGTGAAGCACACTCCACTCCCTGATGACTGCTTCTGTAAAGATTATGGCCCAGCTCGAGATGTTCAATTTAGTGGCCACTTTGCCCACAGTTTGTGATGCGCTCTGGTAGCGATGTCTCATCTGTTTCCACTTTAAAGAGTCAGAGTTGTCTTGGAGTTCGCGTGCGTATCGGCCACGCAATGCACGCCAACAATGTCTTCAGCTTGTGCCGTCACGTTGGACCACAAGCTGCTCGGTGCAGTTTTTCAGCCAGCTAAGCTGCTTTCGCACAGTAGGGGGAAAAATGCTCTTGTGGTAATGGTAGCTCTCACCCGTGGGCACCCGCAGTCGGTGTTTTCTAGATGGATCAATATATCTGTCAGCTCTCCCTGAGTGGAGCCTATTTCATGTAACTCCTGTCATTGCTGCAGGGCGCAACATGAAAAAGCTCATGTTCCATCAAGGTCTGGAAAAAAAGGAAAGTTTCTTCGGGACTTTATTTTCTCGGCGATGGGGGGAAATGAGAAAGGCTTCAGGGAAAAACACACACGCCTCAAATTTGAAACTTTTTGTGCTCATTTGATTTTTTTAAAGAAACAAATCAACTCCTGAATCTTTTTTTTTCAGTCTGTAAGTATTTTCTGCAGCTCCGCCTGGAAGGCCAAAATTGACGTTGGTAATATTATATGGTGCACAAGTTTGATTTTGAGGTTCCCCTGTGCAGGAAGAGAGGTGAAATCAGTCCACACTTCATCAAGTGAGCGTCTGTGTGGCTGGCTCGAGGGTACTCCAGAACAGAGTGTCTAGCCAAACCCTTCTGCGTCAAGGCTACGATTACTTTAAACAATACAGATATAACTCAGTAGCTGTATCTGTCTCTGCTGCCGGAGTAAACAAGTTGAAGAAGGTAGTGGTTGAGGTCTGGATGTCTCGACAAGCATAAGTAAACTGATATCCATTAGTGGACTCATAATTAATGCAAGTTATTACCATTATTGATTAAATGTACTTGAAGTTAGCGCTGTGACTTCAAACAGGTGTAATCCCTCAGTTTATTCTCCAGTTATCTCTCAGACATGGTTTTTGTCTTCAGATCCCAGCGTCCGTGTTGGTATTGACCTCAGCTTCCATCACTTCCTGTCTTGACCGTGTTCATTAAGGTAAACATGCCTCATGCTGAGAGTTTCCTCCTGACTGTATATGGAGTTGGAATGTGGTGATTTGCTCCACACATCAAGGCTCAACAGGGGGGTTGGGGCAGTGATCTGTGAGTTACTTGCTGACTTGGAGGGAAAATATACGACTTCAAGTGCAGTGTTTGGCAGCACAACACAGTGGACCTGGATGATGTGTTGTGGGTCAGTGTTCATTTGTCAATCATTAAAGTGAGCATCAGGCCATCTGTTCACCTCACACTGACTGAGCTCGATTGTCACGGACAAAATGTGTTTATGCGCGTTCGTTGTGTGACTTGAAAATATCTGAATGCTCCAAAGCATCCAGTGGAAATTACAATATTTCAGTTTGTTTACCGGAAACATGTCCAAGTGTCCTCATGGGGATCTATAGCTGGATTGGACTTGAAAATATATGTGAGAACGGGGACTATTGGCTCTAATGTAAGGTGCAGTTGTTACACTGTATGATCAGTAGTTTTTATTTGATATTAGAAAATCTCAGCCTGGTATCTGTATTGTATGTATTATATTTTCAGGATGCTAATACCGAGTTCAGTGTAGAGTTATCAGTTCTGTCCTGGTCTGGGGATGATGACACTCGAAAGTGATATTTTTCATTACAAGAGACCGAATTTATATTAAGCAATAAATTGATGTAATTATTTCTGGGTCTCCTTGTGGAGCAGTATGGCATCAAAAATTGGGGCTATGCATGAGTGATTATGTTTTTCATCGCTGCTCATTGTGGTGGCAGTGACATCTTAACACAAGCACCTATAGCAGGACAGTTTGGAGATGCATGGTACCATAATTTCTGGACTATAAGCCGCTACTTTTTTCCCCACGCTTTGAACCCTGCAGCTTAAACAACGATGCAGCTAATTTATGGATCTTTAGCTAACGAGCTTCATGCTGCCAATACATTTAGCCTTGTCACGTCAGACCAATGAAATTACCCAACAGGTCACAGTGGACCAATGAAACTGTTCGAATAAATTCAAACACACTCACACTAATCACCATGGAACCCTCATCATGGAAAATACATATGATGCAGCTTTCAAGTTAAAGTTATTGATGTGGTTGTTGAAGAAGGAAATAAGCCTGCTGCACTAACCTCAGCATCAGTGAATCAATGGTGAGACATTGGAGATGCAGCGTGAAAAACTGATTCAATGCAAAGCGACGACAAAAGCTTCAGAGGTAAGAAAAGCAGCATTGGATAAATTTGCATAAGTAAATAAACACAAGCACGTGGACCTCTGTAGTGGTCTGTTGGGTGTTTGGATTAGGTGGATCACATAGCGGTCCAAACAAAGGGTTATCATTGGTATGGGCATTTCAGCCATCTTTGGAGATTGGTATGGACATGTCCATATGGTCCATACACAATTCTACACCATTGCACCTGCAGCTTATAGAAAAGTGTGGACTCTATATGTACCAATTTTTTTTTGTTTTAAAATTTAGTGGGTGTGGCTTAATAGTCCGGAAGTTATGGTAAATACAGGTGTAAACAAAGCTGTATCTCGGTGTCCAATCCGATCGCAGGAGACACATTTTAAAACAGTGTAAACAGTGTGTGTGATTTGAGATCATTTCAATAGTAAATCTGCTCCTGGATCATTATAAACCACATACGTCCTATGGGAGAATGGAAAGCTTGACATTGGCATCGCAGCATGAACAAAGGGAGACAGGGCTTAACAAATGACAATATAACAAAGGCTATTTTGAAAGTGTTTATTCTAATATGTGTATTTTGTCATCACAAAGGCACTAGTAAACCCCACAGGTTTCTTTTTAAATGACTTAATTGAGACACTGTGGTAGTTCACTGTGCAGCTCTGACCCAGTGACAAGTTTCACACAATACCTCAAGTCCTTGATATTTTATTTTTCTCAAGGTTTTTATTCCTGCTGGTGGAACAAACCCCTCGCTGCTCATTCCTGTCTGGAAAGTGTGTGTGTGTGTGTGTGTGTGTGTGTGTGGCATGACACGCTAACAAGAACTCCAAGGTCAGAGTCTGCAGAGACTTTACGCAGAGCAGGATCCACCGAAATAGAAGCTGCCTCTCTGTCAAGTGACCTGTAGCATCTTCACAGCGTATTTCAGCACAATCTGGTCTCATCAGCCTGACGGACGCGCGGTCACGGGCCAATGACGGGCGTCAGTGTTTTCTTAAGTCGCCGCAGCCATAAGACTGGAAACAGTTAAAGGTTTGAGTTAATGACAGGCTTTTCAGATGGGAGAGGTTTGGCAGTGATAGATGAGCGCAATTGACGTACAGTGCAGGCTAATTAGCGGAGAAGATGATGCACTTGGCCAGTCCTAATGTCATCGCAGACGCTGGGCGTAGCCTGTCAGTCATTATTAATACTGACCTTGACATTTTGTTGCGTAAAATCAACCAACCTGAATCCAGCAGCTTTTGTCTCTAGACTTTCTGTATTTCTGATGTGTGTCTCTGGAGCCTGTGGTTAAAAATGTCCATTAGTGTCCCTCATTGTTATAATGTTCAGTTACATATATATCACATGGCAGGGCCGTAATGTACTGCCGCTGCTGATTCATCGAGGTGGACATTTTCCCCTTAATTCTCTTTTATTTGTCTCCTTCTCCCTTCTCCTAGTGTGCTTTCTATCTCTCTTCCTCTTTTCCTCCTCCTCCTCTCGGGCCAATCAGGCCACACCTCCATGGCAACCGTCAGTGAGGGTAAAACATCCACAGATGGTGCTGAGTAGAGCGAGCAGCAGGCGCACTACGAGATCAAGTGTGGGAGAGCGTGTGTTTGTTTGTGTGTCTGAGAGGAGACAGTGAGGGAGAGGAGACCCACTGGATAACCACTGTACTGTGGAGCCAACTGTGTAGTAACAGAGAGGAAGAGCAGAGGAGTGTCTGCTCAGAGGAGTTGCAGGGAGAAAGTCTAAAGAGGTGGAGTGAGTGTTGGAGGGAAAGAAAAGAGAGGAGCCCCCTTCACCTCTCCCACCCCCCACCCCCCCCAGAGAGCAGGAGGTAAACCGCCGGTGAGCAAATATTAATGACCTGACAAACGAGCACACTGTACATCCCAGTGTTGATCAGACAGCTTTACCCTGGAGTCGCGCAACAGAGGAGCTCGGATACACGCAAGACCAGCCCCCCCTCGCTGCTCGCCCCCCACTCATGATCATCACTCCTGCCACTCGCAGAGGCCACGCTGACACAGCCAGAGGAGTGGAGGACAGAAGAGGACACTCGCCCGACTGTGGGACTTTGTCAAAGTAAAAAGTCCTCCGTGGATTTTCTTCTTTTTGTTTTTGAAAACCCTGAAGCCAGTCTTCTCGTGCTGACCTTTCCCAAGCGTTTACCCCCCGAGCGAAGATGAGCTGCAGGAAAAGGTGCAAGCGTGAGATCTTGAAGTTCGCGCAGTACCTGTTCAGACTTATCACCGGCACGCTCAACACCGGTAAGACTTTGAGTGGTGGATTTGTTCCTCTTTGTGTCTCCCTTAGCTGAGATTTGAGTCCTCTCCTTTTTTTTTTTTCCTTCACAGCATTTTATTGCAACAAAGTTACAATTTGACGAGCTTGTTTAGGTTGTGTATACATTTAAAGCCCGCTTGAGGATTGTGAGGATTGCCAGAGTGAGTGTGGATTTATCACCTGCTCTGCATCACTATTTGTGTGACTGTGTGTGTGCATGTGTGAAAGCACACAAGGACAGGCTATGACTGGAGGCAAAGGTGAAATCATTAAAATGCACAAATACACATCTTATGCAATTTTTAGATATGTTTAAGCATTTGACCCACTGGTGCTGTTTCCTGTTTGCTCCGGTGATTTATTAGATGTTATCATATGACACAATATGCCAAAATCTTGCCGAACTCCTTCATCCCCAGAAGAAGAAGTTGTTGCATGATGTGCACATTTACTCATCAGCGTTTCCTACCATGCTGCAAAGCGTAATAGATTTCAGGTCCTTTCCTGCTCCATGCACACACAATAAGAGTTTTTCTAATAGGACACATACCAGATCAATGGGTTTAACGAGATTAAATCTTGGATTATCATGGATTACCAGCAGATTACTCCATGAAGAGTTCACTAGAGGTTACCAGCAGTATCATACACTAATCATCACACATATTGCACATTATGCGTCAGACCTGCCAGGGATTATCCCTACCTATCACTCACGATGTCTTTTAGTTCCTGGACTTCACGATGCAGTGTGTTTCTTTTGAGCTGCACAGATCATGTGACTGCACGAGTAGCAGTCATCGACACCTTTGCCTTGTGTGGATCCTGCTGTTGAGTAGGTTGTTGATTATCACACTGCATAGTGCTAAGCCCCAGAGAGATGCTGTATGAACATGCTAATGAAGTAGAACATGCTTCAGAACATGTGAGACTTGTTTTTTTTTCCTTACTGCTAGTGGCTCCTTTCATTTCTAAGTGCTCAAAAAACATCCGTCGGAGAAAGAAGCTGGGCAAAATTAGACCGTTCGCATATTTCGATTTAGCATTGGCCTACTTTCTACGGTCCCCTTGACCTCAGAGACCGTGAGAACAAGTGGGGAGGATGGGGAGGCAGCCGCAGAAGAGTCGCCCTATCAATGAGCTGCCCTACAAAAAGGAGGGGATGGTTTCAGCTTTCCAATCATACCAATGAGTACAGGCATGTGGGTGATACCGAGCTCCAAGAAAATCCATCCACTGTATGTGCCCAGAGGAGAATGCGGTTGGTTTCCATAGCTACCAGCAAGTCGCTTAGGTCAGATTGCAATTCCCATTTGGTGATAACATGATTAGTGTATATTCTGGACTAATTTCCTTTGGTGTCCACAAAGCTGTGGCTGATGAAATGCGACATTGTGTCATACTGCGCACTCGCCCGGGGTATTTGTTTGGGCGCAAAATTGTGTTCTTTCTTGTCAGCGTCGGTACTTATTAATTATTGATTGTGTTAAATACAAAGCTGGACATTATTTCCCTTTGGACAAAGTCAATTACTGTAAATGTGCTGAGCAAGGGGAACATATTTATTTCAGCGACCGCATCCTCTGAAGAATATTTGTTGCACTGCTGTTTGCTGAATGAAATAGTGAACGGAGATTAACATGCCTCTACGCTTGTATGTGCATGTAAATATCCACATACAAGACCAGCAGTAACAGGTTTTTAATTAAAGGAGTGTATGTATAATTAGAAATGTATGGATCTGAGAGTCCTAGTTTGAACCCAGCAGGACTGCAGACTGTTTTCTACTGGCCTGTAATGTTGGTATTTAAAATCCTGTTCACACTTGGTTTTTAATTGCGTCTTGGACAGAGCTAAAAATAAGAGTGAACCACCACCAACATGCATTGAGATCCAAACCACATGTGGAGGTGGTCTGGGACAATGGGGGAGGAAATCCCCCCTGGACATAATCCCTTGGGGACATAACCCACCTGGACACAAGTCTCCCACAAAGTTAGTATCTGAGGACAAATTCGCACCAACATTATTAACTGTAACCCTCTCCCTGGTGAGTAAAATGATAGCTATTGTAAAGATGCTGGGGGGCTGGTGTCCCGGTGGATTATGTTCTGGGGGATTTCGTCTGTTCCTCGGTGTGGGAAGCATGTGACCACATACTTTTTGTAGAGTAATGTGTCCTGATCATCATCAATGCAGGACAAAAAGCCACTTTTCTTGCATTGAGTCTCCTTCGTCCAAAATTCATCCTGAAGTGTAAACAGGGTCTAAATATGGGTATTTCAAGTCGAACACCGTTCTCTGGTACATATGGTAAATGGTAAATGGAGTATGTTTATATAGCGCTTTCTTGACCTTAGCTAGGTCCCAAAGTGCTTTACAAGTCAACTCATTCTCACACACTCACACACCAATGGCTACCGAGCTGCCATGCAAGGGGCTAGCCACCATTGAGAGCAACTTAAGGTTCAGTGTCTTGCCCAAGGACACTTCGACATGTGGACAGGAGAAGCCGGGGATCGAACCCACAACCTTACGATTCACAGGCGACCCACTCCACCACCTGAGGCAACATATGGTTTCAACTGCAACTTAATTTCTGCAAAAAGACATTACATGCACGGGGTTATAAAACCCATCACCACTCGGTATTAAACCGTTTCCACTTGAGCGGATCAGTTTCTCCATAAACACATCATATTAACTCATCTTACACAGCCTGTGCTGCAGATTAATATAAATGGAGTTTGACCAGAGCAAAGCTGGCTCGGCCATATTTGGGTGACCAGGGGAAGAGGATGATAGATGGAGTCAGTTAGCAGACCATGGGATTTTAATTGAGGTGTTCATTGTCCTAGAACAGCCGCACAGTCATTGCTTCATTGATCACTTAGTTGCCAAGGCCAGCGCAAACATATAGTGCTGGGTTGAGGGTAATGTGGGTGATGTAAGGGAGCAGGCCTGGGCAGATTGCGCTCTTCATCACATCTGTAACGCCATGGATGATTTTGTCCACATGAGTTTTTTTTTTCTTCCGATACTCTGAACAAGACGTTTGTTAAAGGTCAGATTTAGACAACAGTAAATACGCATCCTCGCCACGATGTGAAGTCTGCAGTGAGCCCAGGAAATCATTTATTGATCCGAACAGACCGAGCAGAGAGAGAAACTGTTTTATGAGGGATAGTCGTCAACAATTCGTATTCATGCCACAACCTGGAAGAATTTTTTGACTGTAGAGGGAAAAAAAACGAGGGAGACAAATCACAGATGCACAATTTCCCAGGTTATAAATCCAAACAGCAGTGTCAGCACATATTCAAGCCATTGAAAAGCAGAGAAACTTATTGGCTGCTTACACCAGGGGAAATCTTCGTCCTCCTCCGAGTGTTTCCAAAACAGCCTCTGTGACAAACTACCAGTCCAGCGTAGTATTCGTCAGGATCATTTAGATGTCCTGAAGCTGAATTATTTATGCTGCTTACTCGTAAGTGGCACATTTTCTGTGTGCGTTCGTTATGCAGTCGATACCCTTGGTTGCGCAGTGAGTTTTGTCTTTTCCACCTGCAATGCATCGCTCTGAAGCTGCCATTTGCGCTGGATACTTTGTGGACTCTTTCACCACATCTTCACAGTTCACGTACCTGCCTGTCAGGCCACTTCCTGTAATGCATCATCCTTTTCTTCTCATCCTCACATGCTCGATTCCCAGCATATCATTTGACATCCCAGCACACGCCCTCTCAACTTCTCCCCTCAGCCTTTTGTCACAGAGGATGGTTAAAAGTTTGCTTTCTCTGCACCGTTGGCGCTTTGACGAGCCTTTAACCAGCCTCTATTGATTTAAGTAGATCCAGCTTGTCAGTGCAGTTTCACTGAGTTCAGTAGCGATGAGTATTTCCTACACTGAACACCATGAGCTTTCAAAGAGTTCTGTGCATTAGCCTGAAGTAAATCCCAAATAAGCTGTTTGTTTTTTTTCCTTCTGGTTTCTAAGATGTTTGATTTTTATTGCTAAATGGGATTTTGTTTTCCTCCAAATGGAGTGTTTGTTTCTTAGATTTTGTGTATTCAAGTAATGTTATCTGAAAATCCATTCCTGAGTTAAGTGGGAGCTTACCTCTGCAGCTTGTCTGGGTCATGAGCCTCAATTATAAACAGCGCAGATGCAGAAACGAAGCTGCAAAGATGCGTATGAGTTTAGATTTTTAAAACAGGTTTGACAGGACATGGTGTGTCTGGATGGAAACGATTTAAGAATAGCTAAACAGTTGATGCAGATGGTGCAGTAGTGAGTGGAAACCAGATTTTATCATGGTCCTATTCACAAACGTCACTTCATATCATTCCACTAATCATATCTACAATGACGTAAACACTTTCTCAAATTATTCCATCAGCATTTTTCTCTTTTAAAGGTTCGTACCAACCCAGAAAATAAACATTTATGCCTGTGATGTATTAATAAACTATCATTGAACTATTATTATTATTATTATTGAGTGTCTGGAGCTGACTCGTCAGCACTTTCCTAAACCATCAGAGGACAGGGACGGGTGTATGATGCCAAGCCCTAATGAAAAGCCAAGAGGCTGATCTGGCGAGCCTCCTCTCTCCAACACAAGGGAACAAAGTGCTGGAGGACGTCGAACAAAATCTAATACTGTGAATATTTCACCAACTTTTTTTTTTTTGTCAGCACTTACCATATACACATGTTTTTTTTTTAACCAGCCCTGTGGTCTGTGCTGGGTTTTGATACTGAGCTAATTTGAGATTGTGTGATTTTTATCAGCTGAAGAAAAGCAGTGATATGTTGTGTAACCTGATCTCTACCAGCCCATACTCACTATTCATTTATAGCTGTATTAAAGGCCTTTGATTGATCACGTGCGATCATAAAAATGGTGTGCAAGCTCATGTTTTTGTCCACATGCTGTATTTTAAATGAGGCCCAGCAGTTCAGTGGCAATCACAGTGAGACAACCTCCAACTTTCAATTGCTTCCCAAATCTCACATCCAGTTTGATCTCATAAAAGTGATGGCAGATGCTTTGGATGGAGGAGTGTTGGCTTAAGTCTTAAGGTCTGAAAACAACTGGCTTGTTGTGCTACAGTAATTATAAGTTGAAGGGATTATATCTGTCACACCAATAAAACCAGAATGAACATAAAATCCTCCTCCTGTCTTTTCATGTTGTCTTTGTGAATGAAGATCCAATCGAATAAGACAACACTGAAGACAAAGCCTTCATTGACTTCTCAGCGTGTACTTGTGAGCACATGTGTGGGGGCCTGCCCAATGACGCGAGGGCCCTTCTTTGTTTCCCTCTCTTTGGTTTCCTGATGGCTATTAGCAGGTCATGTTCCACCTGTCCCATGAGGACAGCACGTTCAAAGCCCATAATCCCTGACCAAACACTGAATATTTGATACCCACAGGCAGGTTAGGTTGGCATCATGTCTGTGCAACAGTGTCCTCGTTCTGAATGGCAAGCGACAAGTCACTATTTTACGCTCCTTGCTTTTATCGCCTTTGGTTTAGAGCAGATTGTAGTTGCAACATACAGCGAGTACTCGCCGTGGCGATGACAATTTTATCTAGACAGTGGTAAGAGATAGTGAGGACAGATTTATTATGTTTGAAGCCCGTATCTGCTTTGCAAATAGAGAAACTTAATAACTTGGTGGATTAACTACAAGTGCTGCTTCTGTAATAATTTGCGAAAGTTTATAGACCTTTGCAACCTCTGTGGAGCTTATGGGAATATTAATGCAGAACAAAACTGTAAGGGGAGCATCCAGTACATGGTTTTATAATTGAATATTTGTTCAGCAGCCGGTTTGGTTTCTTAAAAATCACCAAAGCACAGTAAAGCCGTGTATTAATCTGTTGTACCTGAACGTTTCCTTCACGTTGTTTGGACAGACACAACAGTAACAGATGGAAAACCGTGTTACATAATGTTGTCGTTCATACCCAGTGAACTAACATGGCATCTGCTTGATTCCCCTGACAGGCATCAGGGAGTATTACCGTCTGAAGTTGAGGTTTGTTTACTTTTGCTGTAAAGTGTGTAACTGCGTGTAGAGGAAACGTAACCTTCGAGTTTCGTCCAATTATTTTTGATCTGCCCAAAATATGTCCTTAGAGATATCCTTGAACACCAGTCTGTGGACCTGATACTTCCTGCAGCTGATTTTCATGGTAGGTTTACAGATATACAAAAAAAACCCTTATACTCACTAGATGTTGTTGATTTACTCAGTGCAGATTAAGATGTAGTTAAAGCATTATAGATTAACAAGACGTCTAACAGATTAGGCTGATGTAGTAATCCACATCACCAAAGCATCTCTGCCAAGCCTCTTACATAATGGAAAAAGAAGAACAAGTATCAGTGTCATCTGGTAACAGCTTTCTTTTAACCTTGTACCATGACCTTTCACCATGAACCCTTTCTCAAGGTTCGCTGCCTTTGGCGAGAGCAGAAGGAAGACGTTTGACTGTGATATGCGTATCAGCTTCCTGGCAGGCCCGGTTCGCCGTCTCTCTGTTTCACAGCGTCCCTGCCTTCTTCTGGTTTCTGGTTTCTGCCGCTGGGTCGCCGGCCAACACCAGAGCAGCACAGATTCGTTGGCTCGTTGCGGCAGCACACACAGTGCTTGGCTACATCGCAGTATCGGAGCGTACAGTAAGTAAACCCCCAGCTAGGTCCACCCAGATCCTCCTTTGTCTGACTGAGAGTGAGTGACTACTGGTCGTCAAGACCTGCGAAAGTACTGCAAGACAATCTGGCCTAGTGTTATATAAAACAGGAGAGGAGGAGCGTGCGCGCTTTAGTGGTTTAGTTTCGGGAGTCTAACCTGTGAAAACACCAGAAGTGAAGTTGTAAGGGCAATAAATGGAGGAGACAACGATTGTAGTTCTTGAATTTCAACCTTAGATGGTTGAAATCTGCAGGAGACGTCATTGTGCATCATGAACCAGGTGCTATCTTGATGCATTTTAAATTATGTTGGATTGAAAGTGGACAGAGCACCTAAAACAACCAGGGCTGTCAAAATTAATCCAATAAAGCAGATTAATCCATCATCACGATTAATCTGATTAATAATTTTAACTATTAATCCATAATCCATCCTTACGTTTCACCTCCTCCAGGTTGAGGACACAGTCAGATTTCAAATCTCAAAAACCAAATGAGGAAATAAAATGAACAAAACTGCTTAGCATGACATCCGACTGCACTGCACTACTTTACGTTGTTTGTGATGGATGATCTCACTCACTTCGGAGGACAGCTGCACCATTGACTATGAAGCTCCACACTTGCATTGATACGCCGACTTCCTGTCCTGCAGCAGGAAACAGGGACGTGTTTTTTTAATACTTCATTGATGAGTTTGGGTGAAGTGTGGAGTGTTAGGAACACTTTTAGCATCTTCTGGAGGCCCTGGTTCACTGATCCTACAGGTATCAGGTCTAGGGAGAGGTGGAGATGCTCCTACACCCTCATGGATGGTAAACCACGTCTGTAAAATTCAAATGAAAACAGACAAGACACCCTGACTGAGATATTTACACGACCTGCCCTTGGATTAATTTCAGGTACACCTTCAACAACAGCAAAGGTTAACAGCCCCCAAATCTCTGTGAGAGTGTGTTTGTGTTCCCTTGCAAATTCTGATGCTCCACAATTCAAAGCTGACGTGAGCATGTACCGGGTAGGTGTAGCTGATGCTCATGTCATCTGCTGCTGTCTGCATTTCGAAGGACAGACACTTGGACATGTCCAGCACACAGCTGAGGCAGTGGTGGGCGTCCTGCACAGAAATACACAGACAAAAAATATTGTCAGAAGGTGGACATTTTTCAAAAAGTGTCAAACTAGTTGAATACAGATGAGTGTGGTGCTAGGCTGTGTTGTAAATAAAAAAAGAAGTGCGTACTTTCTGACTTTCGTTGTTGAGTTTAGTGTTACAACTGTACACAAATCCTCCAGAGAGAAAATCTGTTTTTGTTGCATCAAAGAAACTAAAGAGTGATAGTTTGTGTGTTGGTGTGTTTGCTGTGCTGCACCTAATGAGTTCGGCTGCTGACTGTGGACCTCCTCGGTGAAACTCAGGAGACCTTACAGTGTCTGCACCAGGTTGTGCAGCCATGAACACAACCTCAATTTCTTCATCAATCACCAAATATTTGACATAAAACACAATAAAACATCCTACTAAATATAAAAACAAACAAAATCAGTACATTTACAAAAAGTAGTTTAACTTTTTAAACCTTGGGGGAAATTTCAAAATAAGAGCTCAAGGCTTAAACATATTTTTCCTCCTTTGTGGGCGTGAGTTGTGTTTGTCTTCCACGTGGTTTTGAGACTATTT
Organism: Pseudochromis fuscus; assembly: GCA_900323345.1. Classification (NCBI taxonomy): domain Eukaryota; kingdom Metazoa; phylum Chordata; class Actinopteri; family Pseudochromidae; genus Pseudochromis; species Pseudochromis fuscus. Next base: position 51,726 of record OOFC01048789.1, read on the forward strand.
CTGATTAAAATATACAAAACCATATGTAATTAAACATTAAAGACACATGTAAGTGCTTTATTGAAGAACAGCACCAACAACCGTGATGATTGTTAAAATTCTGCACCATTCCTCTCACCACAGTAAGTCATTATCTCTTCACACTTAAGAAAACGAGCTTCATACCTTTGGTGTAAAACATCTTTTTTTTGTACATCCGCAAACAAGAGGAAAATACTCTAATGGCAGGAGGCCGCTGATGATTTATTTGTAAAGAGTGGAGTCCTTGTGTAATTGCATGCCTCAATAATTACTTGAACTAATAAGGTAATAATGAGCTTGTGTCTAGAAGTGTCACCATCACAGTTCAACAAAGTGATTAAAGTTTTGTGTGTCAGGGGACTTTTGTGGGAACTTTTTGTGTGAAGTCAAATCTTCACACCAAAGGAGTTATAATGAATCAGTGTGTTTTTTATGTTTTTCCATCCAAAACTACCAGGTTCAGCTTTGGTGACTGTGTTGTCAAACTGGCCTCGTTCAGATGAATGAGCGGGCAGTGTTTTTCCACATGCACACTGATACTGGAGCTGTGGTGTTTGAACATCGATTGAGTCTGTGTCACCCAAACAACATCCACCGATCCTTCAGGTTCTCCATCGGCCTCTGGTGAGGTATCATCACGTTTGCTGAAACTACAAATACTCCAAAACAGTAGGGTTAGGTACTGAAATTTGGTTCCAAGTAGGAACCGAATTAAATTTAGTGAGTACCGGGTACCCATAAAAAAATTATAATTTCGGTTCCGCTTATCGAATCGGATTCATAAAAATCCTAACGATACCCATCCCTACAAAACAAACCCTTGTGGAAGTCCTCCTCATGATTACGCTTGATGTACATACAAGGAAAAAGGAAATGTCAGCAGACAATCAGCGCTAAGAGCTACCAAAACAAGCCTGTGCCCTTTAAGATTGTTTGCTATTAAGAGGAGTAGTAAATTGTTTTCAGTGCTATCACCTCAGAGGATTCTTCTATTACTTAAGTACTTCCCCTGTCTGCTCTGACTCTCCATTACTATTGGTAACTTAAATTAAAAAGTTTCTCCTCCTATGCTATCTGCTTTCTTTTCCTTGCCCTTTCTGTGTCCATGTAGCTGCTCCCAGCTTTGCGTCCTCCTCAGCTTTATCTCCTCCCTCACACTTGTAATTACTTAATTTTAAGGTCCCGTCGAGGCCCTTTGCTGTATTTTAACAAAAAGTCAACCCCGCTGCCCCAGACGTTCTGCTATACGAGAGACAGTGTCCTCTCCACGCACCGTTAGCTGACAATTACTGGGACTGCAGGCCTGCTCCAACAAAAGAAAATCAATACACCTTTGAGGGTCAGGATGGAGACTCAAAGGAAACAAGTGGAAGTTAATATCATTAATACGCGCTTGTTCCCCCTACGCACAGCCGTGTTCATGGTGGTGTTGGTAATGTCCAAGAAAGAGCTGAAAGTAAAAGTAGAAGCTCCAGTATTGAACACTTCATGTTTTATTGAGAGACTTTTCTTGCTGCAGTCCCACAGGAATCTGGGCTTTTGTGTGTTTTTTTTTTATTTATTTCATTTTCCTCAGGCGCTGTGTGGATCCACTGATGAAAATGACTGTTCTCAAATGGTTTTTCATGTCTCCTTTGATTGGTCGCAGATTGAAATTTCAAACAGATCAATCTCCCTCGCTGAAAGAGTTTGCGCGAAATGTCAAACGGTCGGATAAACAGAGGAAATGAAAAGATGGACAAGAGGCGGGATGTAAATGACAGGCCGTTATTCCCTCAAAGTTCCTTTTTGACATTTTCACTACGCGCTGCTTTTTCTCGCCGACTCCAGATCACATTCGCGGTCGGGGGCGTCGCGTTTTGTTCACGTTGCAGTCGTTTCTGCTCAGTGCCTTTTCCCTCCGGTTTTGGACAGGTGATAATAATGATGTTGTCCCCAAACCTATTATTTCTTGGGAGGTTTCAGTGAGCAAGTTAATGAAGTACACTGTGGCGGGGAAAACAAAACGTGTGCGGGCATCGTATATCGAGGCAGATAGTGTAAACAGGGTTTTACTTCTTAATTACACACTGTTTGATTCAGTGACTGTGGAGCAGGTTGGCCTCTCATGTTGGTGTCTCATTGAGTAACAGTCAGCTCCTGGTCTCCCCAGCTGGCCATGAAAGAGCTAAAACAGAGAGGCTGCACACACAGACACACAGTGGTGGTACATTTACTTGAGTACATTTATTCAGTATTTGTACTTTACTTGAGTATTTGTTTTTTTGGAAACTTTTACTTTCACTCTGCTACATTTCAAAGGCAAATATTGTACTTTGGACTCCACTACATTCCCAGGAAGTGTGTGGTTACTTACTTTATATACAGTCTATGCTGCAATGTGTTTCAGGCAGGTTGTCCAGGTAGAGTTACCGTCGCTCAAATCAGCAGGAAGTGACTGGCAGCGGAACCAAACAATAAAGATGGAAGACAGGAAACAGCACGGTTTTGTCGTTTTATGTTTTTTTTTTTAAAACGCTAAACAGCATGTTAGCCTCTCGATGGGAAATTTGAAAACAATAAAGCAACACCG
>OOFC01048789.1:54338-74847 GCA_900323345.1 Pseudochromis fuscus
CCTCTTCCAACACACCTGATTCAAATGATCAGCTCATCATCAAGCTCTGCAGAAGCCTGCTAACGATCCTGATCATTTGAATCAGGTGTGTTGGAAGAGGGAAACATCTAAAACATGCAGGATAGTGGCCCTCGAGGACCAGGACTCCCCATCTCTGCTATAGCACCACCAGAGTCAAGCTGCCACTTCCCAGGGTTTGGTTTGTCTGTTCTGGACTGCTGTAGAAACATGGCCGCCTCAATGGAAAAGAAGCCATGTTCTCTGTAGGTGTGAAGGCTTCCTGCTGAGGTAACAGAAACACAATGATTGTCTTTTTAAAGTGACTTTCCACTAATTAAAATAGATTTTTACTAATATATTCCATTCTTGCTGATAGTTCACCCAAAATATTATGCACTGTTACTTAGAAAGTTGTATATCTGAGTTCTATCTGTATATCAATTTCAGGACTTTCAATCATTTCTTCAGTTTTATAAATTGTTGATTTATTTAATAATTTTACACAATTCATTCATATGTTATTTATTTCTTAATTCATTTCCATTTATTTAATGTTTAACTGTAAATGAGAAGAACCTCGAGCATGCACATGCGCGCAAACATGCAAATACTTTTAGCTTCCATGTTCCTTGATGTAGAAACTCCCTTTAATAATAGAGAGCTCCCGGCTGTGCCTGGACATCTTTTATTCATACACCCTCTTCTCCTTTTGCACTGGGACACTATCTGCTGCTGACGCCAGCTCCATTGTGAAGCAATTTGACTTTTTGTTGGAATCTGAATGTAAAAGTTTTACATCAAATACAATGACAGGAGGGCAGAAGTTATAAATTCAAACTATTATTTTAACACTTCATTTTGTTTTTCTATCCCCATAAGTATCTGTCAGCTCAGACTAATTAAACTAATCTGATTTTTCAATCAAGCGAGATGAGTTTAAAAAAAAAAGAAAAGAAAATTGAACTCCTTCTGATTGAGTGAATAACAAATTAGTAAAAGTGAGTGGTGACAAGTAAGTGCTTTACGGAGATCATTTTCATCCAATATTACTTAACGTATTTTTGTGATGGTGCCACCTCACCACCGTGCTGCTACTCGGTGACACAAGACGAGAACAGTCCCGTCATTACCGTGACAACTGTGATTATGATTTATGCTAAGTGGGGATAATATTCTCCTAAGTTAAGTAGAATACAAAAGTGCAATAACAATTATACTGAGCGTGTATGCAAATCAGAGCTTAGCGACTCAGTACATTTACACAGCTATGCTTAGAGAATTATGTTTCTCAGCCTATGAAGCGTTGCAAATTTAGAAGCAGTATGAAAATCATTGTGGGGGTTGAGGAGGGGCAGGAAATGGGAGGTTTATGTATTTTCATTTCTGCAAAGAAAAAGGAGTAGTGCCAATATTCAGGGTGGGCAATGAAGAGATTTTACTTAAGCCTTACTTTCAAACAGTGGTGGATAGTAACGGAGTACATTTACGTGAACACTCTACTTAAGTAAATTTTTTCAGTATTTGTACTTTATTTGAGCATTTGTTTTTTTGGAAACTTTTACTTTCACTCTGCTACATTTCAAAGGCAAATATTGTACTTTGGACTCCACTACATTCCCAGGAAGTGTGTGTTACTTACTTTATATACAGTCTATGCTGCAATGTGTTTCAGGCAGGTTGTCCAGGTAGAGTTACCGTCGCGCATATGCAAATCGGCAGGAAGTAACCGGCAGCGAACCGAACAATAAAGAGGGAAGACAGGAAACAGCACGGTTTTGTCTTTTTACGTTTTTTTAAAAACGCTATATAGCATGTTAGCCTCTCGATGAGAAATTTGAAAACAAAACAGCAAAAGACTGAACAGTCAACCAACAAAGTATTATGCACACTCTGCAGGAAGGAGTTTTCTTTTCATCGAAGCCCTTTCAGCTTAAAATACCACATTAACAGGAAGCAGACGTTAGTCAGGGATTACTTTGTACTTCTGAATATTCAAGTATTTTAAAATGCGTGTACTTTTGAATACTTAAGTATTTTTAAAGGTAAGTACTTTAGTATTTTAACTTGAGTAACATTTTGACCTATTACTTTTATTTGTAGTTGAGTAAGATTTGAACATGAGTATCAGTACTTTGACTTAAGTACTGAAGTTGAGTACTTTATCCACCACTGCTTTCAAAGACTTAACAATGTAGAGTAGTGGATGTTGCTATTGCTTGGGATTGATTTATCTTTTCTTCTTCTGCTGCTTTTCCACCACTATATTGTCCAACTGGTACCAGACTGTTTATATGGGTGAAGCAACCGGGTCTCAAAAGTGAACGTCAACATGGAAGTGCAAAAAACTGCAATACCACCTATGGCCACTAGACGCTGGCTCCAGTCTCATACACATTTGAACGTGTCCCCAGGTTCAAGGGTCAGACCCGCCTCCTCACTCCTCCCTACATGACCAAGTTTGAATGTCAAACTCCCCGCTTCATACTGTGAGTCCACAAACCAATGGGTTACATCATGTTAGCTTCATCCATTCAATATACAGACTGTCGTTTGCTGTCATCAGTTTATCTGTATCTGGAAATTCAACAGGATCTTAGCTCAACCACCTTTGGGGGTGTATCTCAGTTTGACCTATTTTTTCTCAGGGGTGTCTTTGTACAGCCTACACTGGGTGTCCTTCCTGGTGTGATAGACCCTGGCCACTACTGATCTTGTGCTCAGCAGGTCTGTGCTGTCTTTAGTCCAGCCTTTTCCAGCCACTGGTAGGATTTTCCCATATGAGCTGCTTCTTCTATGTACTAGTGGTACGTGCCCTGCAGGGGTTTGTCCTTCCACGATGGTTCCTCTTAGCTCAGCTGAAAAGCAGCCCTTGGTTATGGTGCTGCAATTATGATCCTGAACCAATTGTGTTATCAGAGATTTCCACTGAAAACAGCTGCACAGTAAGACCACTCCAAGGCAAATCCTAATAGTTAGAGATGATGCTTAAGAAATCCACAGGAAGGACTTACTTCACAGTGGGGTTACTTCTCAGTAGGTGTGTCACTAGATTGTATGGAGGCATGTTATTAATGCACATATATCAAATATGTCTGTGAAGATTCTCAGTCATTCAGATCATGGTTATCAAAGTAACATTAAGTCAGGGCAGCTGGACTTGGTTGAAGATTCTTGACTACATTTCGCGTCTCACCCAAGAGGCTTTTTCAATCATCTTCAATCAAGTCCAGTTGCCTTGGACCTATATCAAGTAGACTTTTTAGTTAATAAAAGTGAAATGATTAGCTTCAATTTGAAAAAGTTGAGTCATTTTGAAATATTCTTAATGCCAGAAAAGGCCCTCTGCAATCCAGGTAATGTTTTTATACAGTCCCTGACATCACAACTTTGCTTCATACACACTGGTCTACAAGCTCCACTCTGATGAAGGAGGTGCAGTGATGCAATGTAAATTCTTTCATTGAGTGTCTAAGGGCTCCAGGGAGAACAGGTTTCAGAGAGAAGTTTCTTTAACCTTTCTGAGAGTGAAGCGCCCTGTGTCGCACAAAGAGAATAATTCAAGCTACTCTAAAGGTATTCTCCCAAAAATAGAGTCAAAGGGAGAAGGAAAGGAGGCTGGAAATACGTGTGTGTGTGTGTGTGTGTGTGTGTGTGTGTCAGACAATGCATATGGGCATGATATGCAAATGTGTCAGTGTGCATGCATAGATAGAGTATGTGCACATGTGGGTACGGGGGGTTGGTGTGCCCCTCGGGTAACAGTGAGCAGAAGTAGGAGGACAGGGACAGACGAGGCCAGACGACGAGAATAAATCCAATGAAATATGCAGGTGGGGAGAGTAGGAGGCAGAGAGCACCTTTACCTGCTTTCATTTTCTTCCTGTTGTCTGTGGGGACCAGAGGCTGAGAGCAAAACAGGAACTAGAGGGGATGAGAGGAGGAAGAGGGTATGAAGTCGTGTCCCTGGATGGAGGGAGGCAGGGATGGCTGAGAATAGACAGGAGATGGCTCAGGCTGCTCAGGGGCCACCTGTGGCCTCTGAAGCAGCTCAGGTTGTGTCTGTGCCTTTCTCACTGTTTTCATATCTCTCTGGCCCTGGATGTGTCATTTGCACTTTCTGCCCCGGTATCAGTCGAACTTCGGAAATGTTCACAAAATAAAATGTGAACTTCGAATGCCTCTTTTATGTCTTTTGAAACTCACAATTTCAGGATCCCCGGTGGTCATCTCAGCTGAACTCCATGCTGTTTCAAAGGAGAGAAAAAAGGAGATAGTATTTGCCATACATGTGAAGGTGTCAGAGGGTATGTAGTATTTTCCCTGTGTGAGCACAGAGTCATGTCAGTTCACTGCAGTGCTGGTTTTAAGTTTGTCAACTGATGTTTGACAGTTTTCCTACATTTGTTTTTGCAGTTGTGGCCTTGATTCATGCCAGTAATTGTTGTTTTGTTTCACTTCTTATTAAGCTAAGTGCCCACACATGAGAATGTCATTACTGAAAAGAAATGCGTCAGACCAAGAAACACAAACACACAGGCAGACAGGTTACAAACAACATACTAGTTTAAACTGGTTTTAAAATTGAAGAATACAAAGGTCAAGATACAACTAGACAACAACTAATCTTTCTGGAGAAACTGCAAAAATCCTAAAAACTTACAAAAACAGAACATTGTGAAAACACTTTGGCCATTTCTCAATTCAAAGTACGCAAACTTGTACTCGTGTTCTTGGTGAGAATGTACCTGCAAGTCGAACTCTGAAGTATGGACTTGCGAGAAAGCACCGAGGCTAAAGTGCAATTGTAACGCCAGCGTACTTGTTGACGTCACATCTCCGCTCGCTGTTGCGAAATGCAGAGGTGGCAGTGGCTCAGGTTGTAGAGTGGGTCGCCTGGGTCATGGGTTCGATCCCCGGCTCCTCCTGACCATATGTCGAAGTGTCCTTGGGCAAGACATTGAACCCTAAGTTGCTCCCAGTGGTGACTAGCGCCTTGCATGGCAGCTCGGTAGCCATTATTATGTGAGTGTGTGTGTGAATGGGTGAATGAGTTGCCTTGTAAAGCACTTTGGGACCTAGCTAAGGTCATGAAAGTGCAGATGTGTACTTTGAATGCGTACTTTGAATTGAAACAGTACTGGGTCTCCGACTGATGATGTTTCACGAGTACGCAAGAACGTAAGTACGGACAAGTACGCATATTGAAAAACGGCCATTCATTTGCGCATCAGAGGCCTCCGACAACAACATCTGAAAGGTAAAAATAAATGTATAATGTTTTTCTATATCTGGGCCTCACAGGATTAAAACCTGCTGCTCCCGATCAGTCAGTCAGAGCTGAAGACTTTAGTTTATAAGATGTGAGTGAAACGTCTATTTTCAAGTCCAGTTCCCGTCACTACTCATTTGCCTGCTGCTGAAAAATTATATAAATTTAAATTGATTAGCAGCGGCTGTGTTGATTTGCCTCAAACCTGCTGCCGTTTAATATCAGAGAATGTAACACCTTCAAACAAACATCCAGCATGTAACAACAAACGTGCCATCAGAAAAAACATCACTGTGAGTCCTGGGCAGGTTCTCCACAACCTGTGATGTCATTTTTACTGTGAAATATGTTTGTTTATGAAATGAGTTTTCACAGATCCGAAAAACTTTGCCTCTGACTTTGACAACAGATTTCAGAGCTGAAATATAATGGGAGTCAATGAGTGGTTCGGTGGGACTTACCTCAACACTGGAGACTCCCTCGTCGATCCTTGTATGTCCCATCGAATGCTGGGTTAAAGAAGACAAGTACACCTATGAAATTGGAGAAAACTGTGCATCTTGGGTGGAAATTGTGGGAGTTTTGACGGGTTGAAGAGAAAAGTTTCAGATTGGATTGTCAGCCCTCATGTCGTCACTCTAGCTCACGCAATACGCAACTAATATCAACTCAGAAATGCTCCAAAGTCTTGATGAAACATAAACTGTCAGCTGCACAGCTAAAGAGAGAGCTAGCTGCTATGATAGGCATTGCTAGCTAAAGTAAAGCTAAGTTCATTTAATCATTTCCCTCTATGTGTGTATATATTACCACAGTTTGCCTTTGTTGACATGTCAATTTTTCCACCTCAGCCAAACCAATTTTCTGTGTTTCCACTCAGGATTCATTATCCACAAATTGAAAAAACACACAAAAGAAAATCAGGTGGATGGAAATGTAACTAATAACTGCCATGGTGCAAATATCACGTACATGTGTTTTCAGGAGGAAAAATACATTATTACAGCGAAAACCCCTCCAGTCACACCCAGTGAGCCGCGGGCTTCTTACAGTCTTTATCAAACCCCAAGCTAAACGCTGCCTGTGCTTCCAGCTGCAGCCTGTTGTGAAGCACTTCACCGTTCTGACACACAACACTGCACTTAAGACACAAAATTAATTTCCAAATAGCAAGATTGTGAGACGATCAGCTTAGCGCATCCCCAGACATCCAGTCTGCCTCAGCACTATTATATTGGATTTGTCGTCTTAGAACTGATAAATAGGAGACGGGGCGTGATGATACTGTCAATGTGAATCTTTGTGTCAAGTATTTTTTCAAGTAGTTTTTTGTGGACTTTGGCTACATATAGCTGTAGTCCTTTGTTGCTCTTTCATATTTTCTCCATATGTTTTTTTTTGCATTGATTGAGGCTCCAGTCAGAAAAATTGAAAGCGTGCTTTGGATTTTGGGCCATGCTCACAGGTTGTGTATAGAAATTGATGAAGCAAGTGGGGCTAAAAAATTCAGCCAATACAGAAGTGCAAAAAAGTGCAGTACTCCTGACGGCCACTAGGAGCAGGTTCCAGAAAACTCTTCAGTTCAATTCATTTTCAATCCTGAAATATTCAGGAAATACATTTATTTACGAGTCATTCTGATGTCATCAGTTAAAGTCAACTCTTGATGGTGGTCCATCTGAAAATTATTTCATCATTACTGAGGTATTAGGCTGAGAGAAGGGGAGGAGTTAGGGCGGTTAGTTTGATTGACAGTTCTGGTCTCCAATGAGACTGAAGTCGAGTCTCATCCAGATTGGGCGGATCGAGGAGGCGGGTCTGACCCACAGACTATTTGTAGAAATGGACGAAGCAAATGAGGCTAAAAAAATGTGGCCATTGAAGAAGTGCAAAAAAGTGCAGTACTCCTGACGGCCACTAGATGCTGGCTCCAAAAAACTCTGGCTCTAATTAACTTGTCAAAAATGGTCCATTTCAATATTTTGGGGTGTGGTTCTTTTGACTGACAACTTGGGTCTCCACTGATTTTTAGATGGTTTATCTACAGATGAAGTCCAGTCTCATTCACATTGGACAGTGTCCTCAGGTTCAAGGGTCAGACCCGCCTCCTCACTCCTCCCTTCATATCCAAATATGGTCACTTCTGGCTCCAAACAACCAACATGGCCACATTCAAATCCCAAACTTTGAAATATGAGTCTGCAAGCCAACAGGCGACATCTCGCTTGCTTCATCCGCGCTCAGAGAAATTGAAAGTGTGCTGAGGATTTTGGGTCATGCTGCAGTGCCCGCCTCCCCTTGCATCGTGTTGTGATAAAGTCATGCACCCTCGCTGAAATCTCTATTAGCTCACAGAGTTTGATGCTCTGTTGTGTCAGTGGGAGGATTTACGTACGTTACCAAACTTTAATGTGAAAGTTCACACAATCTTTGTTCCTGCGTCTCAGCGGGGGATTCAGGCAGCGATGTTCTGGTTCATGTTTGTGCATGTGTGTATGTGGGTTTTTTCTTTCTGAAACAGCAAAGGAAGATCCGCCTGCCGTGGAGCACAGAGGAGGTTATCAGGGGTGTTGTGTGTGGGGGTTTACATGAGTGTGAAAGCGCTCATGTCATCCCTTTCAAGCCATCCAGGTCGGCAGTTTAGGGTTGAATGTCGCCACAGAAGGTGGGAAAAAAAAAATCTGACTACAGTTTTTGTGCAAACTCCACTTTCTGAGCTAAATGGTTTTCCACCTGAATGAGATCTCTCAGCCTCGGAGCTGAGGTTACAGTGGGTGTAGCTGCAAAACACCAGCCACCATGTCACACCAGGATAAATAACACTCCGTTTTGGATTTGGCTTCACACTCAGGCGCCCTGATTTGATTCAAGCGCAGCCTCCTGATAACAAGCATACTGTATGCAGCCTCCTCTAAAATGTTATCTCTAACCCAGCTCGGGGTAATTGATTTCATGGGTGTAGGTACGCCACGAAATATCTGACATCTGGGCATTTAGAAGGATATGGATGTCCCGCTTTACAGCCACCCGTCTCGCGATGCAAAGAAATAATTTGCTTTGGGGAAATGATATTATTTCACCAGCCACCAGCAGTGCGAATCAGCTGCCTCGTTGTAACCTCTCCCTCAAACTCCGATGCAAGCGAGTCGTTCTCATTCCAAAAATATGGTGTGAAAATAATACAGCTTTGAATATTTCTCACTTTGAAGGCTACAACTTCACCTCCAGTACGAGACAGGTGGCATCAAAATATGGAGTGAAAAAATACACTGTATATTTTTTCCTACTAAGAGGAGAAGACATTTTCCACACATTTCCCTCTTTGTCAGCAAGTTCTTTTATGAAAGGCAGACAACAGGGCATCCTGCCAGCATTCAGATGTACAAATACAAAATGTCTTCAAGTCCTCAACTTCTACAGCTCGCTGTCTCTCTCTCTCTTTCTCACTGTCTTCCTCCTTCGTATTCACCACTCCTCAGTGGCTCCTTAGTGCTTGAAGTTCCCCTCACCTTCTTTGCACTTCAGAGGAACTATAGGAGGTATTATTTTTGCAAAAGGTGAAGGTCATCATTATGCAAACGGCAGAATTTTCCAGGCATCATGTATTATTCTAAGTTTTCTACATTTGCTCCTCTTTTTTTTTCTTAAAGTTATCTTTATCCTTTTCCTGAACTCACACATCCCCACACACAATCCCTGTACCACAGACTGTATGTGGGTAGCCACTGGGTCTGTAAAATGCAAAAAAGTGCAGTACCACCGATGGCCACTAGATGCTGTCCCCAGTTGATTTCAGTCATGATAGATAGATAGATAGATAGATAGATAGATAGATAGATAGATAGATAGATAGATAGATAGATAGATAGATAGATATACTCATTCTCTGGTCTGCTCTGGACTTTAATGAGACAAGATTCAGACCTACCTCCCCACTTCTCCCTCCATATCCAAATATGGTCACAACATGATGACATTCAAATACCAAACTTGTGGCTTCAAAATGTGACTCTATGAAGTTAGCAGACTACAGCAACATTTGTGTAAATGTTGCTAACATGAGCTAACGGTAGCTGGTAGTTACTGCATGCTACCAGTCTAATGCTGTATTCACATAATGCAGGTAGAATATGAAAACAAACAAAAAAAATTAGCTACCCATTAGCTTGCAGGCGCTTACACGTTTAATGCATGTGTGTCAATGTTACGAGATTTCTTGGTTTTCATTGGTTCTTCTCTGTTGGCTTAATTTTTACCTTTAACTTTGGGGTTAGACAGCATGTAGTACTAGCATTCTCTGGTAATGTTAGCTAGCTTGGCTTGGTTTGGTTCTAGCTTCTGAATGCGAGTCCACAAACCAGTGGCTGACATAACATTAGCGTTGTCCGTTCTATATACATACATTTATAGAATCTTAGGCCGTGAATATTAAAGCTTTAAAATGAATGATTCCCCTCAGCTGACACCTGTGGATTGTTACGTGATTGTAGAGTAAGAGTGCTTTCACACCTACGTCTTTTAGTTCGCTTAAAGCGGACTGGAGTCCACAACACCTGCAAGTATGGTTCGTTTGGGCTGATGTGAAAGCATACCAGATTTTTTTTGGTTCGGACTAACAAACCACACCGAGACCACATTCGGGAGGTGGTCTCGGTCCACTTCTATGTGAACTCCAGTTCGGTTCGCCCCTGGTGAGAACACAAACCTGCCTCCATTCGGATGACGCAGCAGACTTTTTGGTCTACGGGAGCTTCCGTAACAACCCTCACAGGGAATTTTGGGAGGCGCAAAAAAACTTGTGCTAGCTAAACCACATTCTCCTTACGAGTTTGATCGAGAGCCTGCGTTTGCAATGAACAGGGGACAAACTTGGTCTAAAGAGGAGGTACAGTGCCTCATAGATATTTGGGCTTCATGCTTCATGCTGAAACAACAGCAGTATTTGTGCTTGCTGCATAAAGCAATAACACGAATATATGGCAACAAGAACAAACAGTAGAGCATAGTTCATTTTTTATGAATAAACCGCCGAAATAAACACAGCCCGTTGTTTTCTTCTGGGATTTTTCCCTCTTCACATGCTGCGCCAATCAGTGTACACCTACGTCATCGTAAATGCCTTGTTTTGTAAACAGCGCCGCCAAACGACTGGGTCGTCTGCGAAAACACTGGTGTGAATGCGAACCAAACCAGTTGAAAATAGCAACATTGTAACAACTTTTGGGTCCAAACGAACCACTCTAGCGGACTAACAGGTGTGAAAGCACCCTAAGTACAAGGTTGGTAGATGGTACCCAGGGCTTTGGTGCTTCTGTAGTCCATATGAACACACTCTGTTGTGGTATTAACAGTTTGGTGATGTTTTTGAGAGTGGTGCATTATTAAAGTTAATATATTGTAATTTTAGTTAAATTTGTATTTGTAACTTAATAATCTAATTGAAAAGAACCATAGGAAACATGGATATTATCAACAGTCTCATCTTTTCATTGGCCTGTACATTTCCTACATTACTTTACCTGCTCATTAGTTTGTTCATTCTTGTCCTTGGGGTTCTCGTGACTTACAATCCATCCAGCCACTCAAACACCATGTACATGTGTACAACTTCATATGTCGTAAACACAAACTCACAAGTTCTATTTGAATGTAGCATCTGACCTCATCACTCTTCTTAGTAAAGCCTTCAGCTCAGTGAGGAGCAGGGTGTGATGATACTGACCCCCCTCCTACGAGAGCAAACCAGCGAGTGATGGTTGGTATGAAAGCTGATGTGTGTGGACATCACAATTGGTCCACGTTTTACAGATCTGTCCAATTAGATTGTTACTTCTAATCTAGCAAAGACCTTTCCATTGCCAGTAATGAGCTTTCTGTTGTCAAAGCTGCTCTGACCCAGGTCATGATGTTCTTTCCACTTATGATAATGATGCTTCATATGTTTTCCTTATCCACACAGAGGCTGCATTTTAAAATGAGCAGATGCTGAACATCCAGCTGAACATTTACATTCGTGTTAACATCATTTCTGCAATGCTGAGTTCAAGGCTGACTGTGTACAAACACATTAGGTGAAAGCAGCCTTTAATTTATTATACCAGACTGGCACTGACTGTCCACACTCAGTGAAAGAGGATGCATGAGTTGTATTTCCTTCTCCATCTGGGTTTTGTATGAGAACAAACACCTTTTGTGATAACACTGTTTTTTATTCATGGGAGAATAATGATAGCAGCTTAAGAAGATTACCTTTCAGTCGGTGCAGTAGGAAGGTGTTTCCAAACAGTAGTGTTGTCTTTATGTGCTTGACATCTCTAAGAAAACAGCATGAATAAACCCTGCAAGGAAAAAACTAACAACAAAAAAATCACACAGTCAGAGAATTTGTATTTCGCTCTGTCAGCCTCGTCAGCAGCGTCGTCCACAAAGGTCATCAGGGAAGAGCCGTCAGGAGGCAGAGGCGTGGGTTTTATCCAGGGAGGAACCTCAGGGGCTGAAGTTTTCATCCACTGCCTCCTTCCATGAGTCGCCGTCGTGGGTGTTTGCAACTAAAGGGGCTGAGATGTAAATCTAATGTGAAGTCCGATGTGCTTTTCATCAGAAATGGTCAAATACACAAGGTCACCAACTGTGTCTTCATCGTAGCCTTGAATCAATGATTCAATGATGATTTTGCGTTTCAGTAAATGCTAACATTTATTTCAAATCATAGGCTGTAAACCAAAGGGACAAAGATATTATGACGTCATCCATTAGTTTGAGGACACTCGTTTTAAAGCCAGGAGTTTGGTATTTGAACGTGACCATGTTGGTTGTTTGGAGCCAGAAGTGACCATATTTGGAAATGAAGGGAGGAGTCTGACCCTTGGACACAAGGACACTGTCCAATGTGTATGAGACTGGAGTTCACCAGTGAATGAGCCTCCAAACACCTGTGTTGATTATTATATTGAACTCATTTAGACCCAGAGTTTTTTGGATCCAGCATCTAGTGGCTGTCACTGGTATTGCATGTTTTTGCACTTCCACATTGGCGTCACTTTTTAGAGGCTTTTGCATCGTCCATCTTTAATATACAATCTATACTCACTTCTAATAAGAAGTGGGATATCCTGCAAGCAAGTGAGTAGTTTCTGAAAAGTAAAATGGGAAGCTAACAGGACAGAGTAAAAAGCTAATAACCACTTTTTGCTTGCTAGGATGAAATGAGCGCTTGTAAGCTACCAAATGACTTGATAATTAGCAAACATTGTGTAATTAATCAACTTGGGCTTTCTCCCACAACTGATCATTATTTACATCTGTAATCATGCAGACCAGGGGCATGGAAAAGAGGAATGGAAGTACAGCAATGATCCTTCTTCATCACAGAATGATTGGAGTAATTACAACATGTGGCCACAGGTTTTATGGACATTTATTTGCACAAGAACTGAACTGGAAACAGAAAAGTACGCAGTGACTACGAGATGCTGGCTCCAAAAAACTCTGACTTCAATCCTGAAATACTTCAGGATTTAGAGGCGTGGTTAGTTTGATTGACAGGTCTGGGCACCAATGAGAACTCCAGTCTCATCCACATTGAACAATAACCTCAGGTTCAGGGTCAGAGCCACCTCCTATCCCTACTCCTTGTGGAAGGAACAAACCACTGGATGTTGTCACGGTTGCTTCATCCACTTCTTTAAACGGTCTATGCTACATGGTTAGCTTGCCATGCTAGCCACTGCTAGCTTTGTTGCATCATTCAAATTATTGCTTTTGCAGTGTTATACAATAGGTGCAATTTGATAACAAATGAGACTAGTTACACACTAGTTACTCTATACAGCCTGTGAGCATGGCCCATACAGTTTATTAACTGAATAAATTGATGGTTTAGTTTCTTCAGACGTACCTACCAGTGATGGTGGTCTCTGTTCACCAGCGCGGGACAGACCTCTGAAGCTCTGATGCTGATCTGAACTGTTTTTCCAACTCATTTGTTCATGATTACAGTTTAAATATTTTGACAAGAACCAAACAGACTCAGTAAGACTATAGCAGCACAAGTAAAAGTTCCAATCAGAAGTTACAAAGTCTTACTTCAAGTGTCCTTGAATGGAGAAATAAAGAACAAAATATGGAAATATAGTCCGCTCTGAAATATATTGAACTGTCTGATGAAATACTGCTCTCTTTGCTGAATCAGAAGTGGACTGAGCTGATAAGAGTGCAGGGTGTACAGGGTCTGCTCGCGTCCAGACAGACAACAAAGTGACCTCCACCCTCACATATCACCACTCAGGTTAGAGGTTAGCTTAGCTTTATATCCATCCCTGATTGGACCTGCCACTTAGTCATCCACTCCAATCATCAGAGAGGAAAGAAGTTGTCATATGTGGCAGAGGTGTGTGTGTGTGTGTGTGTGCGGAGGCAATGAGCCTGGAAGGCCATACATTGAACCAGCATCCTGAGAATATATTATCATCTCCCCTACATGAGGCTGTTTTTTATTACCATTCATAATTCTGATGATATTGACACAGTGATAAGCTGAATTGAGTTTATGAGGGTTCCCCTCAGAGAGGGGGTACCAGCATGCACCTCTGGTTGAGTCAGCAGAATAACATCAAAACTAATCACAATTTAATGGATCTCCAAGTCCCAAGGTCACAGCGATGTGAATAAAGCGTAGCCTGGAGCGTACTTGGACAACCCCGTCCTCTCTACATCCACCCTCCTTCCGATGAGCTGAACATCAGGGTTGGAGTTACTCAAAATTGGCACTTCTTGCCATAGGCTTTATTTAAATTTGTAGTTTCTCAGCAGGCATTCCTTCAGTAATATCCATATGGTAAGACCAGCCATTCACCAAGCTATTCTATTTAATTCTTCACAAGGACTGAAAACCAGCCGGCTGACAGGGTCACTGCGAAGGAAGGAGTGTGAAATTGGATTTGTGTCCAATCTTTACAGAGGAAGCTTCTTTCTCAGTTCAGGTCCAATGTACAATACATTGTTAAAACAATGATGACTTCACAGCCATCCGCCAAACCCAGAAAGGTTCCAGTGCAGACCTCGTCCCAGGGAGTCCAGGTCTGTGAGCCAGTGGATGGTGTGTGCAGGATCCCAGGAATTACTTTCACATAAGCAACAAAAGCCTTTACAATAACATACAGAGCTGGGTCCAACCTAAAGGACGAGGACGTGAGCCTGGTACAAAGCGAAGTCCAGGGGGTTCCACTTCACACCAGTGGCAGCAGCATCGAGGGCAGACCTAAGCACTCTACATCCTGTGGGTGTCAAACATGTGGCCTGCGGCCCAAAACCAGTCCCCCTAGGGTCCAGTCGGGTCTGCAGGATGAATTTACAAAGTGTGAAAATTATACAAAAGACATTACCTGCAACTTGTCACAACCTCTATGTGTTTTTATGTCCGTACACATTTTATGCATTTACAAGGCGGGGGGGGGCGGTAACTTACTTCTTCCTTAATAGCTCCCACTTTAGTTATGTATGTATGTATATTTATAATATTTACTTGATCTTGACAAGTTGTTTTCACCATAAAGTCAAATATTATATTTTCAGTTCTCGATAAACTAAATGTTTATAGAATTCAGAATATGTGTTAAATATGAAGTAACTAATGAAAAAAAAACGCATAACACCATAAAATATCGTTGATTGACCTAAAGTGTTATAGAAAGATCTTTTTGTTGTTTGATGATTTCAGATTAGAAATGATGATTTCTAATTATATTTTTTATGTATTATTACAACACAGTGTGGACAGGACATTGAAAACATATTTTCTTGTTCATTTTATGTTTCCCCATATGTCCCTATTGAATTACAGAAGTCATAAAATATGAAGCAAAAAGAAAAATTAACTATTTATTTTGAGATGTTAAACATTAAGTGGGGTCAAACTGACCTGGAGGATAGTGGGAGGTTTAACAGAGCATGTAACAGTAATGGCCTCGTATCGACTCAACGAGCAGGTTTTTACAGCACATACTGTCGGTGTGTTTAACCGCGGTGGCCGTCAGGCTCAGGGTCACGTCTTTCTACTGAAGGCATCTGTCTTTACAGAAAAGCTCATGAACATGTCATTAGAGTTTTTAAACTCGACCTGAAACACCAGAGCATCGAACTTATGTACGGTAACGTATTTCCAACAAGAACAGGATGTGTAGGCGGGACAGAACATTTGGAGCAATTTGATTGGACCACTGAAACACAACTAAACACCATAGCTAGTTAGCTAATGTTACTAAATACCATTAGTGCTACATACTAACTAATGATACCGTTCCCAAAATGACTGATCACTGCTACAGCTGCTGCTCTGTCAGTGTTTGACTGGTGGGAAGCTGAACTGTGCTGCTGACAGCAGCTTGATTGACAGGTGGATGAAATTGGTTAAAATTGGCTTTTAGTTGAAATTGCTCAGGACAAGATGATGAAAGTCACATGTCTTT
Source organism: Pseudochromis fuscus (assembly GCA_900323345.1). Classification (NCBI taxonomy): domain Eukaryota; kingdom Metazoa; phylum Chordata; class Actinopteri; family Pseudochromidae; genus Pseudochromis; species Pseudochromis fuscus. The sequence goes on from OOFC01048789.1 coordinate 70,074, forward strand.
TTTTTTAAACCAGGAAGTAAATGTGATTGAACTTTGGCAACTGCTTTGGTTTCACAGTTTTCAACAAGTGAACAATACAACCAGAGATGTGATCTCAAAGGATTAAAAAGATATTTTTAACTTCAGGTCCACTTTGAAAAAGGTTTAGTCATTTTTTTAAATAAAGATGCTAAAGTCAGTAATGTGAGTCAGATTGTGTTGCTGGTCACATCGAGGGTCCCCTTCCTGCATCTTTATGATGTGACAACATGTCTCTCCCCTGTGGTTCCTCCCAGGGTGAGTCCAGCCAGAGACTCTTTACAGAAATGGACAAAGCAAGTGTGACGTTCAGCATTTGAACGTCACCATATTGGTTGCTTGGAGACAGAAGTGACCATATTTGGATCTAAGTCTGACCCTGCTCAGAATGACTTGTGGAAATAAAATGCACTGTCTGAGTATTTCAGGAGTGAAAATGACCATTTTTTGAATTGAAGGCAGTCCCTAGTGGCCGTTAGTGATTTTGCACTTTTTTTGCACTTCTGCATTGACCTCATTTCTGAGAACCACCTGCTTCATCCATCTCTATAAACATATGATGTGTCCAGCTCACCTGTGGTTCAGACTCGCTGGAGTTTCCTTGCAGCACTCTACTCACTGTACACAGCGATGATGGGCCACATGTGCTGCGACGTGTGCAGACCTTTAACTCCAAGTTTTTTGTCTTTGCACATCTACTTTGTTTGTCTTACGCGTTGGAAGTGAACACATACCCAAAGAGTAACACCTGACAGCTTCTTCATTATCCACATTTAAACACACCTCTCATCATGTGGTCCTGTTCATCAGATTGTTTCTGTGTTGCTGCTTGGTTGTTTGCAGCGGGCTTGAGACATTGTTGGATGACACATTATAGAGTTTAGTTATTTTTCAGCACTGAACTTCAGCTTTTAGCTTTGTTTCAGGAGCTTTTCTCCCTCCACACAGAGTCCAGTGATGTTGGGAGCAGAGAGGACCTCAGGGCCTCACAGTCAGAGACAGTGAATCATTGCAGCATTCACTGTTTTGTAGTTGAGAAAGATAAAGTGATCGATGGTCAGAACCACCTCATTCACTCGAGCTCTGCCTCCAGGAAAATGCATTAATAGGATTATCATGGCTACCTCGGCCAGGTCTGCTCTCCAACTATCTGCATGCAGCCGTACACTGTTTCTTTTTTCCATCCTTTTCTTTTGGCTGCCTCCCGTTGTGTCGTTCCATTTTTAAGTGATTTTACAGAGCGTCACAGTGGGGGATTTTAGAGTAGCCCCTCCACTCCTGCAATTTTTGAATAATTTACATTCCTGGGCTCTGTACTATAACGCAGGAGACAGCCGGCTTTGATATTGCGTGTGCAGTCGGCCCGCTCCTCACACACCTCCTGTGTCAAAGATAAAGTGCACCCAGTAGGCCCAGTGGTACCAGCATCAAATGATTAATTGAGGAACACATCCTTCTGAGGCAGACGTTTCAATTACCCTGTTTGCAAACTTAAATTGTTCTGCTGAGTGAGGTGCAGGGAGTCCACAGCTCAGGACACGCCAGGCTTTGGGGGGTGGATTTCAGTCCTTTCAGACAAGCTGTGCTGATAGAAACATTGTCAGTCTGTCACTGTGGTACTTAGCATCATTCTTTATTTTATGAGAGGTTTTCATTTTCCTGACGTCAGGCAGGTGTTTGCTGGAAGAACAGCGAGCTGGAGCTGCTAACACGATGCAGGAGCTGTCTGTAGTGTGTAAAGTGAACAGATGAAGACCTGAGCTGGTAAAGAGGGGGTGTGTAACTTTAGCTAAATGCTGGGCTCAAACACTGTGCAGCACTAACACCTGTATAAACTCAGTAAACTGTAAACCCTATACAACACTGTGTAGGGTTTTAGCTCATCTGGTAACCACCAGCCGAGCTTCATGGGTTTGGAGGGAATTTTATGCCTGAAAAAACAACAAACCTCAGTCACTATCAGCTCCACTAAGGTAAGATGAAAAGACACTTGTTAAAAACTGAAAGTCTCAGTGTCCCTATCACTAGGAAGGTGTTATCTTCTTTTTATCAGCACGAAATATGAAAGGTTTACTTTCACCTAAATAAACCTGTGAATTGGAGAATAAATATCACACTTTCAGTATTGAACCGGTGACACCGATGTTATTGAACTTGTTCTGAAAACTCTCAACTGCAACTCGACTAAATTTGAGGCAACAGAAGTGAAGCACAACCTATTTTAACCGTAGTAGTACCAGGTGGCCTCTTTATTTGAGCCATTTGGAGAGATTTGGAGAGCAGAGTGTGACAAATAGCTCCTCTGCCTCCTCACTGATAACCTAACTTTAAAGTCTCTTGATTTCCATTACTAATGGCTCCCTGCACACAATAAACTAATCAGACATTTAATTTTACCTTCAAATGGAATCATTCTTTGGTGCACAATGGGAACAGAAACCAGCAATTTTCCTATAAAATGATCTGAACAGGAACGTTGCAGCTATAATAGCACTGCCATAAAATGAGACACTTATAAAACTATTTACAAGATCCTTGAGTCTGTACAAGTCTCTTTATAAAGTCCACAGAATATATGCAAAGTGATTCATTGTAATTAGTGACATCGCTTCGTTTCAAGCTATTAAACATGGTTTTTATTAAATGGTACTTCTTATAGCAGGTGAGGTGAGTCACAGTGCAGCTATCTGGATGTTTTCTTCCTCCTCTTGACAAAGCACAAGATGTGTCTCTGGTGTTGTTGGTTTGTAGTCGGCAGCCATGCTGTGTTCAACTCATTCACCCCTGGGAATGTACGACCATTTCTACGTACGTCGTTTGGGATTTGAAATGATCAAGGCACGTCCTTTATCATTTCATATCACAAACTGTACGTAGAAATGGACGAAGGTTTGCGGACTCAGATTTTGAAGCCAGTAGTTTGGTATTTGAACGTCGCCATGTTGGTTGTTCGGTGTCAGAAGTGACCATATTTGGATATGAGGGGAGGAGTGAGGAGGCGGGTCTGACCCTTGAACCTGAGCAGTGATAGGCCCTGGTGCAGATATTTATAAGTTAACATTACAGTGACTGGCCTCACACTCATCCTGCAAACCAGCCTTTCAGCACCATGGACAGCGACCGAAACTCCACATCAACACTTCATGGTACCTACTCGACTCAACTTGACTCTAGGGCTGCAGCTATCGATTATTGTAGTACTTGAGTATTCTATCAATATTTGTATCGAGTAATGGTATAAGAAATGCTTATTAAGAAATACTAGCAGAATCCCTGACGATCGTATGCTTCCCGTTAATGTGGTATTTTAAGCTGGAAGTGCTTCGGCAAAAAGAAAACTCCTCCCTGTCGAGTGTGCATAATACTTTGTCAGTCGACTGTTCAGTGAGGGCTAATGTGCTGTTATGCGTTTTAACCCCCCCAAAAAAGGCTAAAACCAAAAGCTTGCTTTCTGGCGTCTTCCGTTTTTATCAGGTCATAGATATAATAAAGAGTAGACGCCGCATCGACCGCTACGACCTATTGGTGCTGACGAGAAACGGCAACGCCATCTTGGTCTAGTCATCCGCTCCACCCAGTGCAATCTGTTTGACAGGCGCAATGAAGTGCCAGCGCATTTAATCAATCACAACTTGCTGAATACTAAACGGATGTTCACACAGATTTTTTTTTCAGCAAAAGTAGCACATGTAGGTCTGATGACACATGATTTGGCGTATTTTAATATGTATATTGTGCTTAATAGTAATACAATATCCTGATATGTAATATAGGCTATGTGATGCATGATAGGTATGCTGCAAAACCCACGATATCTATCTATTATTATTAGGGCCCGAGCCCAAGAGGCAAGGGCCCTATTTAGGGCCCGAGCCCTGACCAGGGGCAAGGGCCCTATAGTAATTGTAGCGTTTCTTTCTTTCTTTCTTCTTCTTTCTTATTACGTCTCTTTAAACCTTAATTTGACCCCCTAAACATGCTCAAAAACTCACCAAACTTTGCACACTGATCAGGCCTGGTGAAAAATTTGATAAAATAGAAAAACCAAACCTCTCGGTGCAAAAATGGGCTCTGTAGCGCCACCTAGGCTCACAATGGCGCCCACTGCGGCCCACAGAAACGTCGCAGAGACACGGGACCAAAGCCGAATTGTAGTACTCATCAAGACCTAAAAATGACGCGCCAGTACCCCTAGGCTAAAATCATCAGGAAATCCACATTTTGCACGCCAATCTTAAATCGAACGCCAAAATTTCACTATCTCCTCCCACACCGTACATGGTAGCAGCTTGAAAACTTAACAGATGACTGAGGACACAGTGCTGACCAAAATGACTTTGGGGTTTTTTAATTACTCGAATCCTTTGGATTTTATAAGCCCTCAAAGTTGGAGTGCTTCTCTGTGTCCTCCACTTCAGCCCCATAGAAATGAATGGGGAAAAAAGGCACTCCCGTCACTCTAAGCCCTCCACAGCCTAAACTCTAAATCTGACAGCTTTCTAACCCCCGCCGAATTAAAGAGGACAAAAAAACCTACAAGAAAATCCTCTTTCTTCCTCTTTCTTCTCCACCGCTCAGCACTCTAGGTCATGTAACCTCGCTCAGAGCGGGAGAGCGGCCCCCAATACACACACACATTGTAAACGCTGAGAAACAGCTGAGAAAACTCTCAAACTAAAACTGTCAGAACTCAAAAACGGTACAAGATAGAAAAAACATGTAAATACAAGAATTAAAGATCAAAGTCTCGTGATTC
>OOFC01048790.1:0-33466 GCA_900323345.1 Pseudochromis fuscus
TATCAGACTGTTTCTTTTACGTGTTTACTGAATCAGGGAAAAGTTCCCTCCATGTTTGTGATGCACTAACTACGTGATAAAAAGTTGCACTACCTGTTGTACCTTGCTGTTGGTAAAAGATAATACTACGTCACAGACGTTACCTCGGGGAAAAAAATAAAACAGCTGTTCATGTAGCTTTGAACTGTGACAAATGGAGTTGGAAATACATTGTTTTCAACGAAGACGGCGCAAATACCGGTAAGAGCTACTGGTATGTAAGGTACTGTATTGTGAATGTACTATCTTGTTTTTGGGAGTGAACAGAGTTGTCAGAACGTTGGTTTGTTTTCTATTAATAAAGTTTGACTGACTGACTTATCTGACTGTTTTGTTGACACTCACTTTAGCGCAGCTTCATCTAGATGGATGATAACACAACCCCAGACACTACTGTAGTTTCTATTCTATGCGCCTTATAATGTGGTGCACCTTATATATGAAAACAGTTTTAAAATAGGCCATTCATTGAAGGTGCACCTTATAATCCAATGTGCCTTGTAGTGCGGAAAATACGGTATTCTTGATTGAACTGAAGTCAATTGGAGTTTTTTGGAGAGTGAATCTAGTGGCCATCAGTGGTATTGCACTTTTTTTGCACTTGCGCATTGGTCTCATACTGGAGTCCCACTTTCTCCATCCATTTCTATATACAGTCTATGCTTTGCACTCAGTAAGCGCTGTATATGCAGGGCTGTCCATATATGAGGCATCAATGTGTGTGGCTGTCCAGTAAATGAGGACCATAACCGAGGATCACTCAGCTCTTTGTAATCCTACACACACACACACACACACACACACTTGTGTATCACTGTCATCAACCATTATATATCAAATTAGATCAAACAAGAGATTGTGCCCATTTCAGCAGCCAAACCTATTAAAGTGACACTCAGAGAACTGATCTCTTGTGTAATAATGGCCTTGAAGCATGTACAACATCCATACACATACTCTTTCTCACACACAACTCTTTTATCACCCCTGTGTATCACTTTCACGTCACTCTCCAGTCTCCAGTCTGTCTGCTGCTGTATAATTTCTCCCCCGTTTCTATTTCTTTTCCTCTCTTTAAGTTAAATAGAAAACTTATTAAGACATTTCTTTCGGTCCCTCTCCTCCTCCCCTTCTAAGTCTTCTTAGCTATCTCTTCTCCTCTATATCTCCCCTCTCTCTTTTCAGTCTTTATTGCGCTCCTTTGGCTGCATCAAAAGGTCTGTGCAGTAATATTTCATAGAGAAACTAATATGCATAGCCCATGCCCTTTCTTCTTGTCTGGATGCATACATAAATAATTAAGACTAAGCTTGATGCTCCTCTTTCACACAACCTGAGTGGAAGGTGAGAGTGGGCGTCCATGTGTGTGTGTGTGTGTTCTCGCTGACCTTGACCATGTGTGTCTGCTTTTAAATCCTCATCTTCATCACACAGGCAGGATTAATGTTGCCAGGTTTTGCCTTTAAACAATATAAAATAACCATAAAATTAAACTTATGCTTTAAGCCAAGCCCGTTTATCTCACTAGTATTTATGATGACACTGCTGTGATCGATAATTCTTTTATCAGACTCCCCTGCTTGACATTGGTCAAATCTGCAGGTAACAATATGAACAACAATTATTTTCTGGTCCCTGTACAACCTGTAAATCAATCTAAAGGAGTATGGCCACAGCAGTGATAGAATAAAAATAAAGAAATTAGATTTAATGGACAATATCTATCAATTAATTTTTTTTCCCCTCACCTCTTTTATTGGTACCACATTAGCCCCCAGCTGCAACTTAAATGGGTTTATGGATGAGGAGAAATGGGCTTTAAATCTCTCCTACCAGCCCCGACATTGGTTGTGATTTAAACTCCTGTGCAAAAGATCAGTGAACAATAAAACACAAATCAATCTGCTAGAGCCCTTTAAAACACTTTGACAATTAACTAGAAGTAGATGAAATGATTAAAAATCTCCACTTCTGTTCATCTTAGTTATGTTTTCAGATCTGTGTGATCAGAGGTACTGTGTGCATGAAGTGAAACACAGTGAAGGTTACGCTCTTATAAATTATTGAAGAAGTTTTCAGGTTCTCATGATGGCAACAGGATGTATGTAGGTCCACAACTTTGTATTATATGGAGTTAATTTGTGTGTTATTTCATTTATCATACAGAAACAGACAATGATGTGCAAGGGTTCAACCCCTGATGCAAAAGTATCAACCATGGTAAATGGTAAATGGAGTACATTTATTTAGCGCTTTCATGACCTAGCTAGGTCCCAAAGCGCTTTACAAGGCAACTCATTCACCCATTCACACACACACTCACACACCAATGGCTACCGAGCTGCCATGCAAGGCGCTAACCACCATTGGGAGCAACTTAGGGAGGAGCCGGGGATCGAACCCACAACCTTACGATTCCCACTTTACCACCTGAGCCACAGCCACCAACTGTCATTAACCATGACGAGACCTATGCTGAGAAGGATATAAATAGCTTCTTTTCATTACATTACACATTATTCAGCTTATTATGTCATAGACTGAACACTGTTGCCCTCTGGTGGTGAAATAGCTACACTGTCGTCTTAAAACCTTTGCCCTTTTAACCCTTATCAGGCACGTGTTGAAATACTTGGAAATTCAAAACTTCAACCCTGTAGCGTCAACGGAGGATGTTACAAGACTTTTTTGTTTTCGGAAAAAAATCACTTTGCTACTCTTGTTGTTTTGTTGAAAACCAAGCTCAACGAAAAAATATATGTGGTCATACTGTGTCAGAAGATGTCATCTCTGTACACTATTGAAGTTACTGTTATGCCCGATAAAGAGTTAAACAATTAGGGATTTGTGGGGATTTGTTCCAGACATTTTATCAGTTAGGGAATACTGTGTCTCGCCCTAAAAAATCCTCAAGATCTGTTAAGTGGTTCAGACAAACAAACAAAGCAGTGTGAGCAAAAGCCTTGGCAGATTAATGTGGTCAAAAAAATAAATATAAAAATGAAACAGAAAGGAGGTGAAATGCACAAAAAGAATAATTTTTGTAAATGCCGCCACAAATCCCATATGACCAGGTATAATCTCAACTTTTCTTGAGAGTACATTAAAGTGATTTAAATAATGAACAGCATGCGTGACCCCTCTTGTAGCAAAGCCTTGAGTCGGGTTTCAGAGCGTAAAGTAACACTCTGGGGGCTGCTTGGCCTCTGTGATGAAAGGCTATGTTCAATTCTTAATAATTCACTAGTTCTCATAGTTCAGGAGGAAGGAGTGTTGCCGGTACTGTAGCGACCTACACATATGTACTTACACAAACACAGACCGACCAGATTGGTTGTTAATAATTCATCAGAGTGAATGTTCCCAGAGATTTAAGAAGGTGAATCTTAAACTTTAAACCTTTTATAAAAAGAGGTGAGAAGGAAATATGTCAAGGAAGAGGAGACTATACAGGTTTAGAGAATATAAATCTAAAACATATATGTCTACATTTTAGGTTGTGGTCTGATAGGAAACTTTTTATTAAATTGTAAGATAATTGTAGTTGCCAAGTGAATCTTCCTGGCAATCATCACAACTCCAGTGTGTCAATATCTTTGTACCCTCCAGGCTTTCTTACTGTGACAACACATATTTTCCTCACTTGTTTTTTCTCCATTTCAGTGTCCGTGTACCACAGTGACTATCTGGTAAATAGCTGTGGTAATTGTGTTATTAAAAACAGCTTCGCAGTTGTAGAAAAGAAAATTAGTACACAACCACATTAAATACAACTCTGAAGTACTTAATTCTAAGTTACTTTAGACTCTGCTAAATGATCCAAAGAAAAATTTTTTGTTCATATAGTAAAAGAAAACATCTAAAATTATATATGGACACTATGTTCAAATGGAGCCCATATGTTTTGCCGTCAATCATATTTAATTTATTTCATTCAATTTTATCTGTTCATGCTTTTACTTTAATGCAGGAATTGTGCTTTTCCTTTTTAAACTGTGCTGTGATATTAATTGAATTTTAAAAGGAGCACTGTTATCGAGCATAATCTACCTATATACACTATTTAAAAGTCAGGGTTTTGGATGGACTCTTCAGCCTGTAATAAGCATAAAGAGGATTTTGAGATCCACTTTGGATCCATGCTGGACTGAAATCAGTGTAGAGTAATTAATCATCACCAACATGTTTGATGTCATCTGGTGTGCCATCAGATGGCACGCCCAAATAAATCTGCACCTGCGCACAACATTGGGGGTGTAGTGGTTTATTTAAGAGGCCTTAAGAGGCCCTGTGTAACCACAGTCAAAGTGGATGCATGTCCATGTTCACCTCCACGAGTCTGTCTCACTGTCAGTGAAATGATTCTTTCAAATAACTGAGTTACACAAGGTCAGTCAGAGGACACATCAAAAAAATGCGATGTTCAGGCACAAAAGAGCAAACTAGGTCGCTGATTGTTTAATATCTGTCATCAACTAGCCTACAGATGCATATGACCCTAATTCAACCTCTGTCACGCACAGGACCCTGATCTGGCTTCTGAAGCAAGTGTTGTGAATACTCTCCTTTTTTTTTTTTCATAAAAGATTTATTCAGGCAAATTAGCTTAAATGTATGAGACCCAAATTAAGGCGTGTTGCGTAACTAGGATTTCTTTACCTCTCCAAATTTCTGCAGCTGATAGAGGGAGCTGGAGGTGATTATGCAACTCACTCTCACACACACACAAATTGCACATGTACCGATGCACACACCGAGAGAGGGAAACTGAATGTGAAGCAGACACAAAGTTACAAGATTGCTCCCAAACACAGACATACGGAAAGAGATTAAAAACAAAAATGAGCAGCCGCAGAACATCAGTAAATGTCTGTGGGTTAGCGAGTGAGTTTTAGATGAGTGTGCAGTACAATTACCTCTCCTGAATAATTGAATCCTCAGAAGTTAAGAAGCGGTGGCCAGGGGTTTGCTTTGTTGTTCCTTGAAGAACAATTAGAGAGAGAAACAGAGAGGGAGAATGAGTCATTGTGACTTTGGGGGGTGAAAAGGTGTGTGTGTGTTATGGGTGGGGGGGGGTACTTCAGACGCCTGTCAGAGTTAAAGCAGTTCTTTGTACATAATGAAAAAGAAATAATGGAATAAAGAGATTCACTCGCACTGTTTGCTTCACTGTTACATAACACACACATGCAACCACAAAAAAACGCATGCCCCCTCATGCACGCATACACCGACAAGCACTAATTATCCCACACAAGAGCGCACGTTGCAACCACAGGAAGTCTATGTGTTTGCATAAACAAGAGGGAGACCAAAAAAATATATACTTTCAATTAGTATTCCCCTGTTTTACTCTTCAATTTTTTAATGTTTTTGCCTGACAGGTTAGGGAGCAAGAAGGAATTTATGAAATTTGAATAAATCAAAATCTTGAATAACCAGACATTTTAATGAAGAAGAGAAAAAAGAAGGGGTGAGGGAGGGAATTAAAATAGCATAATGAGGAGGTTAGATTGTTTTTTAAAGCCAAAACTGATGAATAAAGTCCAAGCAATGCTGGATCAGATTTACAAAGTTGTGCTGTATAAAAGCTGATGGATCTGTCCATGGTGCTGAAATCAGCTGATATACATTATACTGGGAAGGATGCAAACCAAGAGGGACATTTTCAGCTAGTGTCTGTTCTATTTCTCTTTCCTTTAACTGTCTACCATCTGTTCATCTCTTCTCCCCTCTCCCCTGTCACTCGCTCCCATTTACCATCCACCAGCTTTTCCCTTCCCCATTTTTCATTGCTATTTTCCTGACATATCATTAGCGATGTTTACATGGACTGCAGTAATCTGGCTATTATACAGAGTGATCCGACCTCCTTTTTTGCTTCCACAGTAATCAGCTTACTTAAAGCTAATCAATAACTTCATATTAAGAATGGATCAAATGAGTCTGTGTAAAGTAGAAGACGTCTGTCCGACAAACTCACTGAGAATTATTACCAAATTTTAGCATCTTTTCGCATTGTTTTTGTTTTAGTTTTAGTGCTTGCAGTTGGCATTATGCTGCTCCTACTAGCTCATTTGTTTCATCAGCTGCTTACAGATAAACTAAATATACACAACTTTAACATGTTACTTGTATGTTTCTGTTAATATCATGTGAATGATACAAAAACACTGTGTTTTCATGTTGTCCTTCTGCGGAGCTACCATTCGCAGCATTGGTTTAGATTGTAGAGCATGCACCGAAACCATTTGTTATAAGTAATGGAAAGAAAGCACAAATTAAGAGATAAAGTGGTGCTATTTTAAGGAGTTGATTAAAAAACACTCCAATTACCTTAATTCAGTGGTGTTTACCGTGACTGTGTGTTAAGGATGTTATTAAACGCCGTCACGTTTCTTATTCAGGGAGTCGTTTTAATCAGGTTAAAACCATAACACTGGTTTTCAGATGAAGCACATGTCTTGTTTTGTACACAAACTATTATTTTAAACCTTAAGCTGCATGTTGGTTGTAATTAGATAGATGTTAGTGACTCCATCTGACGTCTTTCTTTGCTGGTGTTCATTATTCTTATTCACTTCCACTCTGCGCTCAACATGCCCTCCCCTGCTATCTCTGCAATGGCTTTTTTTCTCTTTAAAGTAAAAGGCGTCCATCACCACGTTGATTACCAGTCCAGTGTGTGTGTGTGTGTGTGTGTGTGCAGATGTATAGCAGTCCACTGCATTATGTAAAGTGCTGAGCACCAGAGTTCAATGCATTCAATGAGCAGGCTAAAGGCAGAAAATAATGGTGTTATCCCAGGATAAGCCCTCGTTTATCCTACAAATAGAGTGTGAGAAAGGATGAAAAAAAGGGAGGGAGGGATGACAGAGAGACTTCCCCCTATTGAAATCAGTGGACTGAAATGACTCCAGTTAAAACACAAACAAGGGTGAGACTAAAGACAAGTATGAAAATAGCAGCGATGCATTGAATCAGTGAGAAGTCCGGGTGCAACTCCTCTCTTTCGAGCCATTTCATCAGTCTCTCTTTATGTTGGCAAAACAAAGTAAAACCTCGATAAAGTTTTTGCCATAAAAGAGAGTCAACAGGTCAGAAAGGCTGTTGCATCACTGCATATTTAATGTAGTAGTTTTGGTATGACAGTGACGGGTGTGACAGTGTTTCTATGTAGACAAAGTAAAGCAGACACCAAAAATGTAAAAACATTTTTCATGCTTATCTGCGTGTGCATGCACCATAATAAAAGTTAGGGAAACTAGACAGAGAATTTAAAAAATTTAAGGTGGATGAGTGCGCCCCACACATTGGTTTCACTGCTCCATTAAAAAGGCAACAGATGGCCCACCTCACACTCACAGGGAGAACAAAAGCTTATAACAGGAAGAGTTACAGAAAGGAGCAAGCGAGTGAGACAGAGAGGAGGATGGAGAGATGAGAGGAGGTAGTTACAGAAGCAGGAAGAGGCATATGACAAGAAATACAACAGAGGAAAAGATAAACAGAGAGAGAACGGGAGGAGAGGATAGAAAAGAAGCTCTGCTCAGCAGCATCTGCTCGTACTTTGTGGATGTGTTGTTTGCGTGATTTAGAGGCACAACTGCACGTTATACTCGGTAACACCTCACACAACAAATGTTTGCGTGTATTTTTTATAGCGCACTGAGACAGACAGAGACAGTAATGAAGGAGGCCCATATGTCGCGCACATGTCACCCAGTGAAAGCTTTAACATGCAAAGAGCATGTAGGTATTTAACATGTTTCTGGTTGTATTTTCTGCTATTTGTATATAAAAACAAAATTAACAAGTATCGTAAAATCCATTTAATCTAACTTTAGGTTAATTATAGTATTTAAAGACATACCAAATATCCAGGTTTTTACTTCCAATTTTCTCAAGTTGATAATTTATATTTCAGTGCAAATTCTTGTTCAGACGTTGCAAACCAAATTAGGAGCAGAGTCCATGAAAATATTAAAGTTACTGCATTACGGTTGCAATACAAACTCAACACTTCCTTTAATAATTTCAAAATAAAAGGAAATTACTGCAAGCACACTGTTTTTATTTCATTCACTGCTCTTGTTCCCTGTGTTTGGGCTCCGGACCTTAACCAGAAACCAGCTTTTTATTCAATATTTGAAATGAAAATGATGTTTTCAAGGTTTATATTTGAGAAAATAATTGGATATGCAGGAAATTGCTCGAGAAAGCAGAATAAGAGGACTGATACCACTCCTGTATTTGTGTGGTGAACATCTCAAGGAAGGTCTCAAGTTACAAGTTACTGCACCAAGCCAATAAATAGTCTGGCAATCAACCAATTTGTGTTCTGTACAGTTTGACCAGATGTGTATGCTAATCAGCCTTATAGGTGCTGTTAGGCAGATTCTTCTGGTTCCAGTTTTTATGTTCTCATTTATCCAGATGCTGGCTGCAGGCTCTGTATCTTTAGCATACAGATATGAAGGTGGCATCAGTGTTCTTGACTGACTCTCAACAAAAAAAGCAAATAAGTTTATTTCACTGTTCCTCTACAATAAAATGTGTAAATCAAGCTTTCCAGATAGCAGTGGTTGTACACACTGACTGAGGACACATGTATGTTTTTATAACTTCTGCTCTAATAATCTAATATCCACGTTGCAGCAGGACGTCCCCTAAACAGCTGGTGCATTATTTTAGGAATATGTATTCTTCATCACATACTCGTACACAACAATGTCAGATCCATAGTACGATCAAAAGACAACTGTGTCACAACTCTGTGACTCTCCTCTTCTACCCTCTCACTCATTGTGTTTTTCCCTCCCTTTCTGTCATACACTTACATTAGACGATGTGACATATATGCCACTAACCCTAACCCTCATCCAGCATGCCCTACAGTTCCATAAGTGCAGTCAGTTTAGCCTGCATGGTGAACAGGACTCACATCCCTGCTGGATTTATACACTGTAAAACATCATGCAGGATGTAGGGAGTTAATGCAAGCACATAACTTATATAATTTAACTTCAAATGCATAGTTTTTATTTCCTACCTTTTGAACTTGAGTGAGACAGCTTTGCTTAAATGATAAAATAAATTTAGATTGGCATGTTCAAACAACGTACACTTTTTAATGAAGATCATATTCGCATTAAAAATCTATTTTTGGATCAAATGAAAAATTACACTCATATTTATAAGTTGAAACTACAGGTTATATTTTACAGTGTGCTCTATGCATTAAACAACACAAGGACTCTCCTCCCCATGCCACTCCTACCTCCTTGCATCTATTTTCCTTTCTTCCTCCTGCCATCTCACTCTCTCTCGCTGTGTGTGTGACAGTAGTCATGTCAGGCTGGCTGAAGCCCTTGCAGCAGTCAGCCTCTTTGATGTTGAGCCCTGCTGAATTAGGCCATCACCCAGCGGTGCTCTGCTGCCTGCCTGCCTGCCTGCCTGCACACACACAAACACAAACAAGGTACGCTTACGAGCGCACATACACACACAAACCAAAACAAATGCATGCTGGCAGGAAAGCATGCACATGCAAAACCAACTTGCTGCTGCTCACACAGTAGTAGTGCGGACACACACACACACACACACACACACACACAGCCACGAGGGCCTGACAATACTTTAAATAATATGCTCTAAAACATGTCCGCAAACATTCCCTCACTCTCACACTTTCCATCTCTACACACACACTCACACACACTGTGAATTACATTCATGTACTGTAAGTCCTCATTCTCTTCTCCCTCTTCTCTTTAATAAACATAAATTTGAATTCTTATGAGTGCTTCTCCTCTGAGGCCTTCGTACTATAGTACATCAAAACCACGCGCACACTCATGAACACACTCGCAGGGAAAATGTAGGACATTCAGAGGGAATTTATTCAAGAATACAGAATACAGGAAATAATCTATTCCTTTTCACATCTGTCTCTCTCACTTATGTATGGCGGTATAAATTGTACCACAATGACAAGAAGCCTCCTGAATTACACATAAAAACAGGCTGGTGACCTGACACCTCATAAAATAACCTTAAATGGAAGGAGTGATAGATGGAGAACAAAACAAAAATGCATTTTATTCATGAAAAGATGAGATGATAGGAGGAACTTTAACTCATCATACTGTTATCATCCAGCCCACATTAGTGCCTGCTCAGCAATATTTCTAACATTTACTGTCTAATTCAGAGTGTGTGTATCAGTGGGAGGCTTTTCTTTAGACTTTGGGGTTACACAACATTTTTTTTCTGAGCTCTTATCCCCTCCATTGAAGTAATTTGAGGCACATAAACCATCTGTCCCATATGTATGAATTTATTATCATGGCTGTTTTAAGTCTTAAGTAAGTTTAATCACCAAAGTAGGCTGATAAAAACACATTAAGAAGAAGAAGGGCACAGCTGGTCAGCACATCACTACATGTTATGCTGTAATAACAAAACAAAATCTCTCAAAAGCTCTCTGTCTCACTCTTTCTCACTCTCTCTAGTGGCCGGGAACAGCCCTGTGGTCAAACTGGAGACCGGCCAGGGATCACTCCATCAATTAGCTGATATTTTTTCCCTGTCTATCTCTGCCTTCGACTCTCTCTCTCTCTCTCTCTCTCTCTCTCTCTCTCTGTCTTTCTGCTTTTCACTCCATTTCTTCCTCTCTCATTATTTCCAGTGTTTTTGGCTCACTGGAGGAACACTTGAAAACATGGCATCCAAATGTAAGACACTAAAACAGCAAAAAGCTCAAATAAAATCACTCAAAAATTCCCGAAAACCTAATTTATTAGATACGAACAGACGACTTTTGATTGGTTTTCGTTTGTGTTGGATGGTTGTGCAAGTTTCTATTTCTCAAGTGGTGATAGATGAATGAGTGAGGAAAGCAGGTGGTAGCAGTGGTTGACACAACAACAACCCACATTTTACACACACACACACACATAAAGTTACACATGCGTAAAATTACAACAGTTGAGTCTCTCTGCTCTCCCCACCACACACACACTGTGTCATTACTGCATATCAATTACACGGGGAAGTGAAGATCTATTTCTAATTCAATCAGTCAGTGCTGGTGTCACTTTCCTCGCTCTCTAGCTTCCACCCTGCCTCTCCCGCTCTCTCCCATTTCCCCCCTCGCTTGATCCTCACTGATGCGTTTCAGTAATCGTGGGGCTCGGTGGACGCGGGTGTCAGGTTTGTGTGTTTGTTTATGCAAGTGTGAGAAAGTGCGCGTGTACTTCAATCCCCTGTGGGAAACAGTTTTAGTTAAGTTTTCTAGGGAGATGACAAGAAGTGAGGTAATCCTGGCCTGACCTCGTTTCTCCAGAGGTTTAGGAGTTTTTTCAGGTAAAAGGTGCTATGTGGATACTTTTAAATACTGTGTATTATTCTTGTTCCTGTAACTGAATCAGAGCAGAGCTCCTTCTAAAATCATCTTACTGTCAATACATTGTATAATTAAACTGTACTAATCATTTTAGCAAACAGTTACAGATCTAGATGGAGAGCAATGCACAGTATCCTTTTAATTCATTTTCATTTCAAAGTATTACTCTTCAGGTGCTAAATCCTCTGTAGTAAACTAAATCCTTACTTTCTGTGGGCTTTGCTGTGGGGCAGGTAGTGTACAATCAGCTCATCTGGATTGATTTGTTGCTTGATGAGAGCAATTGAACTGAAAATAATAACAGTAAACTGAAAGATGCTTAAAAACAAACACACAAAAACTCCCGAGCACTGAGGAGAGCTGTGGCATCAGGTGGTCATTTACTGTGGATTTGTCACAATACGTTACACCTTTCAGATTACACATGGTAATTTAGGTAAGAGTTTCACCTGTCTGTCCAACATTGCGGAAAAAATTACTGAACATCAGTCATTTTCTTATACCTGCTTCTCCACACTTGGGTCACAGGGGTCTGCTGGAGCCTATCCCAGCTGTCATCGGACAGGAGGCGGGGTACACCCTGGACAGGTTGCCAGCCTATCGCAGGGCTAACACAGAGACAGACAACCATTCACACTCCCACTCATGGTCAATTTTTTAATTTTGATCAATACACCTAACAAGCATGTCTTTGGACTGTGGGAGGAAGCCGGAGTACCCGGACAAAACCCACGCATGCACAGGGAGAACATGGAAACTCCACACAGAAAGGCCGAGATTCGAACCCCGAACCTTCTTGCTGTGAGGCACAAGTGCTAACCACCCGCCCTCAATTAATTAATCACTGAACATATTATTATTTATTTTCTTGTCTTGGATAGATAGGGTGTTACCTAAGAAACAAAAACCTCTATTTCTTACAATGGGTTGCTATTTCACCACAAGAGGGCAACAGTGTTCACTCTGTGGCATCAGTCGGTGCTTTCCAGTTTAAACCTTTTAGTAAAAACATATTTATTAGTGCAGCTTTAATCCCCATTTGGAACAACAAGCGCTGCACTGCCCTCATCTAATCCACTTTTTTCATTAAGTGCTGTAAACCAGATCTCTAAGATTATACTTTATTTATGTAAGATTAAAAGAACCTTAGTGCATCAAAAACAGTCGAATGTTGGCATCAATAACTACGACTGCAATATTGACATTCAGATGCACAACAAAGGACAGTTCAGACAGAGAGGGTTCTGCTGGGAGAACATAATCAAACACATAAATCTTTCCCAAACACCAAAATTAAAGTACATAATGAGTTATAACGGCATCATACGATATTATAATGGAGCACTGTAAACCTGCATGAATGTGATTGAGCATTAATCAGCTGGTGGTCATACAGTAAGACATAAATAATATAAAAATTGCAAATGAGATGCAGCTACATAACCTTAAATCAGCAGTTTGCTAACAGGAGTATAAACAAATCTGTCATCTTGTCTGCAAAGTGTGTGCATGTGTGTGTGTGCACTACCTTTGATTCAGCATTAGTTTGTGTGTTTATTTTCTTGTCAGCTGTCCCTGTTTGTACTCACACTGTAAGCCTATATTTAGTAGTGTTTGCTTCTCTGCTGTGTAACCTGCACATGTAAAGGCTTTATGAATATATTTGCTATTTTAAGCATTAAAAAAATGATGTAATGAAGGCTGATAGAAATGCAGCCTCAGCTAATCATTAAACCTTCACACAAGAGCTTCATGGATCACATGTATAACCAAAGGAAATATGAACACATCAGTCCTACAAAGCCATGATGTGACAGAGAATTTGTGTGTTTTTTTATACCTTTATATTGTGTAATGTTGTTATTCCCTAATGAGAATATTCACCTAATTTGCATTCTCTTTGATAGACGTTTATTTAATATTTGCTTCTCTTTCTTTGTCTCTGTCCTTGTCGCTCTTCCTCCCGTTAGATCATAACCATTTGAACAACGCAGCTTTATCTCCCCTGGGTCCGGCCATGGCCTTGTCTCACCCTCATAACAACCTGGGAATTGGCTTCAACAAGTACACCTCGCTCAAGGCTGTGGGTATGTACAATTTCACAGACACACTCACAAACACACCCCTGCACTGACTGTGTGGATACAGACACCTTTACAACTGAATGTGTGAATGTCTGAATACTTTCTGATGCTGCTGTGGTCGTAACAAAACAGACAGACCCACTACTACACAAAGGTCAGTGAGGTTTAATGTCTGGGGAAGTGGTTAAGGGAGCGAGCACCCATTAATATAATGGATTTTTTTATGAGTCAGACTTTGGTTTAGACATGTTGAACCATGATTAATGTTTAAGGGCTGCGGCTGATTTCTGATTTCCATATTAAATTCAATCATGGCGCCCATGATGTAAGCATTATGACTAAACTAGCCCACTCACAGGAAAAACAACCCACCATCCTAATTTCAATAATCTTTCATTCACAAATATTTGTGTGTTCCATCAATGTGAATAAATTACAGGGATTTACTGATTTGAAAAAAACACTGCAGTTGGTGTCAGGAAGAAGGAAATGAGTAAAAATATATTTCTTACCACCATGACGCATAAAACACTTACTGAAGAGACCACCTTTTTATTGTGTTAGACTCAATAAGAAAGTGTTAAAAGCTGTGTACAAAACTCTCCTCCACATAAGACTGAACACAACAGTAAGTCAGTGTAAACATTTACTCTCTTCTAAATAATACAGCCTTTCCTGAAAAGCTGTCAGTTTTGCAGGAAATAAAAAAAAAACAACTGCTAAATTCAACTAAACACTTAAAACTAGAAAGTTCCCTGAGAGTGCAAACCTCCACCAAGACAAAATCCAGCTGTAAACGGAACACTGCTGCCCTCTTGTGGTAAAATAGCACAATTATCTTCTTAATGCGGACATATTACGAAAAATCCACTTTTTAAAGTCTTTTATAAGTACTGTTTGGTATGTGACGTACATCTTTGTCTACTGACTGTGAGATTTTAAAACCATCTCGTTGTGTGAGCTGCTTGAAGAGAAATACCTGTGGTAAACCGAGCCATTCTGACAGACGCTGCATTAGCCAATCCCTCCACAGTATCCCACGTGGTCTCCCACAGCGTCGGAAGCTTAGGATCCGCCTTCTTGGATTTCTCTGTTACAACAGGAGTTTGGCCGTAATATGAGTGCAGCCAAAACTCTGTGTGAGTTGTAAAAACCACACATTTCGTGACACAGGCTACCAGCCTCACAGCGGAGTGGATTCGTCTCTTTTTCGATTACTCTTGTTGCGTCGGTTTCCTGGTTACAGCGTCATTACGTCAGTACAGAGGCGGGGAGCGCCTTAAAGGGACAGGCACCAGAAAACAGACCGTTCATTTTGGACCTGTCATGTCAGAGTGTTTTTGAGGCTAAAATACAGGATCAAAGTGGAGCTTCACCAAGAAACTTCACAGACATGTTCTGTATAGGACTCATTTATACTTGCTGAAAAACAGTATAATATATTCCCTTTAAAACATTCACCCATGATAATGGATACAGATTTTTCTGGATTTTTTCTTAACAGGATCCTAACTTCTTCTTGTAAATGTGAACATGGTGTTACATGTGTGCTGTTTGTTATGGACAAGTTATGACATGACAGATGTGGGAGGGAAAGGGAAGGATAACGACATAAAACCAGTGCTGGTGATGACATAACTTGCAGACTCAATACAGGAACGCTAAATCAAATGCACAATATAAAGTCAAAGATATAACACACACACTAAAATTAGGGATTGGTGGGTGGTGAGTGACAATAGTCTGGACAGCAGCAGTGTGAAGCTGCTGGTTCAGGCCTCAAGCCTGCCCTCAGAAAATACACAAGTAAACATAAACAAGTCCTACACACACACACACACACAACTTATTTGTTCCTAACGCACAGGCACACTGTAGAGGCAGAAGTGTAAACATGTGTATGCTAATTTGGACACACACACACACACCAACACCATCTATCATCTGATCACTGCAGACAGATAAGGACACAGTGACAATGATGAAGAACGACAGCTTGACACATGTACATGTAGTGTTCATTGGCACAATATGCAAAGAGAGACGTGACCGCCCATCGTAGCAGTGGCGTGTCTGACATAGAAACTACAATCTGGTTGAGTTCTCCACTGCTCTCTTCATTTCAACACAGACAAGATGATGCTTTTCACTTCTCATGGGAAATTTTCCATTTTGTTGAAACAACAACACTGTGCTTACTGTGTGCTTTCTACTCATTTGTAACAACGAAACACCTCAAGAAACCCAAAGCTAAATACTGTTGTTATATGTTAAGTGAACAATCATCTAAGCACTGATTTGAATAGAAAAACAAACATGATTATTTCAGGATTTATTTTTGTAATTTATGTTTGTTAAAGTCTGTAAAACTCTTACATCTAAATTTCATCCACAAAGAAATGTATGTGACACAGTCGCAGTAAAGAGGCAACACAGTTTTTCAGTGATGTTTTTTTTAAGTTTTCCTAAATGAACACATGGTTGATGGCAATGCATTTTATCCATAGAATAGAATAGAATACAATAGAATACAATAGAATGGTATCAAGACTTTAAGTATGGAAAAAATGTGGTGCGACTGTAGATAGTGACTGAAGAGAAGACGAGCAGGAAAGAGACAATCTCATCTCATTATTCTGCTCAGTGACTGAGAAACAAGGACCGATTGCAGCAACAGCAAAACCCCCAACCGCTCATCAATGAGCCGCATTTCACTGAAAAATACTTCAAAGTATCAAATCCCTCACACATTGAGGTGCAATATGCTCCTCTCTCTGTCTGTATCTGTCTCTCGGCGTCTAGGTATTGGGTTCAGTCTCTGTTTGATGACACATAGTCTCCTCTTTGTGCCCCACTGTTTGGTATCAGCTCTGTTTTTATCTCACACACACGGTACAGTCCTGGTGTGTCGTGTTTTCCACTCTCGGGGACACTAATGCTCCGACGCTGTGGGTCTACATGTTCTTGATAATGCACCAAACACACCACATGTATAATTGATGACCTTTCACACTGGTGTTTCAGGTCTAGACTTTCTCCAAATGCTGATTTTATGTGTTTGGGCTTGTAAACAAATACAAAAATGAAAACTTGGATGTGCTTCCTTTGACAGCACTCATGCAAAATTTGATAAATCTACTGTGAAAGACTTGTATATTTCACCATATTTTCATCATCACGTTGTGTCATGTAGAACAATTTGGTTTAATTTCCTTTTCTAATTCATTCCCCCCACTCAGTAGGTTTGATGCATAATTTAGGGAGGAATAGTTCAGCAATTTTGGGAATATGCTTTTTTTGTTTTATCGCCTTTCAATTAATAAAATTCATATTAGGGTTCAGAGCAGCTGGTTGACAGATTTAGTTTCATCAAGGTAAATCATACCGATGCTTCTTTAGGACATGATTGTTATCTTCTCACTGAGCTGTTAAACTACTCCTCATATCACCTGCACCACTTGTGTTGTTCCCCTTTGAGACACTGGTTGTCTATTTTGCACTCACAAGCCAATCATCTTTTCACACAAGCTTATCACCCCTCTCGCTGGGCAATAAACAAGCCGCTGGGTCCAGAGATCCTTCCTGTGTGGACAAAGTCATGGCTAGGACACACAACGGTTTGGACAGGGTAGTTGACCATTTGCCAGGTGAAACAGCAGGTACACGGAGCCGCTTTGAAATGAACGCACGAGGACTTATTGCAGTGTTTACAGTTCATTTCTAAAATTTATCTTGCAAAGTAAGACACAAGGGGTGAAGCACAAAAGACACACAAAAAAAAAAAACTATTGTGAAGGAGCATCACAGGTCGAAGAGGTCAGGAAACTCTGTGAGAGCAAAACCTGTGCCAGGTGTAGCAGCAGGACTCTGGCCCAGGCACCTTTGATATATCTGTCTTAATTAAAGTACTGAAAGGAGGACAGGTGAACTGGCAGGGAGAAAATATGGGATAAAGTTGCTAAAGGTTAGAGAGGGAGAAAGTGAGAGGACAGAGACAAACTGAACAAGCAGAGGAGGGAGACATAAACTCAGAGAAGTCAGTACTGGCCAGTCCACAGCAGCCATGGAAATTACTGTACTTCATTTACCTCATATCCACTTTACTGAAGCAGTATAAAATGTGTGATTCACAAAGCATAGAGTCCAGTGGGGTCTGCAGAAAAGGCAAGATGCAACAGAAGGAGGAGGGATTTTCTCTAAGACTTTCTGCCAGGGACACCAGGACTCTCCAAGTTTTGAACCAAGGCTGCCTGAAGAATTTGATGAAAGTTTAACGATCCAACAGCACCACTGGAGAGAGCAGACAAATGCCTGTCAATTTAAGTAAATATTTTCATATGCAAGATCTGTAAGACAGCAGTTTTAAAAATGAACAAGTACGAACAACCGCGTCAGAAATGAGCCAATCTACGTTCATGAAAGTTTTAGAAAAAGAAAGACTCCATCGTGAGGTTGCTGCAATTTTTAGTATATGCTTCAAGACACATGAGGGATGAAAAAATAATTTAAAAAATTGTAGATTTTTTAGGACACATGAACTGATCTCGAAAGTGGTTCAGAAGTAGAATAAGCTCCACTTTTTTTTTTTATGTTGCACTTGAACCATGGGACTAATGAGGAAAAGCGCAGCCTTGCTGTTCTTGACATTTTCCACAGCAGTATTCTCATGAGCTGGAAACCTTCTAGTTTGAGGAAAGACCTTTGAGTTTGTGGATTGTCTTGCATGCTGTAATGTTCAGCTGGAGGGAGTTTTGCTCTTGTACCATCTTCATTTAAACCTCCTGAGCTCTGTTGGGCTTTCCTGCTGTTACATAATAATAAGATGCATAATGTTAAGCAAAGCATTGCTGCTAAGGAGATCCCAAGTTTGCAAAAGTAGCAAATCTGTCAGACTGAATTACACAAAAATGTACATTACGCAGTGCAAAGTACATGTAAAATATTTCCATTTCGTAATGTATTAAAACTAAAAATATGGTGTTCAATGTTTTATTTATTGTGAGCCTTCATACAGAAAATTGTTGCTGCCATACAAGAAGAAAACAGGAACAAAATTAAGATTGTAAAAGTTTAAAGCTACAGATCGACTGTATTTAATGTAGTCAAAATGCTTAGTGAGGTCAGTATGAAATGTATAAAACTGCTTGTGTGAATTTACCTGAGGTTGCAAAAAGCTGCTACACAGACATACAGAAAATATCAGAAAGTGTAAACAAAGCTGTGTACAGCACAGAGCGATGTAATATTAATTGTGGATTACACGCCAGCAATAGATATACATAACATATAGATCAGAAAATAATTGTACTGTAGATCTGTCATCACCACAATGGCAGCGTGCTAATAGGCATCCTACCGAGCAGGCTCTCGGCTCAAACGTAATTACACGGCATTAAAAATAGACCAAATAGAATACCGTATGTTGTCAAACTCTGAAATCCTTTCGAGGCTCCAACTGCTGCAGTTATAATGCAGTGGCCCAGATTGAGCCCACGGGCCTCGCTTGAGGCGGCCGCTGGATAGAGAGCGAAGACTGATGTTGTTGAAGAGTATGAAATAAATGAAAAAGAGAATAGAAAACTAAAGAGAGAGAGAGGACGAGCAGATGGAGAGTCTGTGAAAAGGACAGGACGGTGAGGAAGACCGTCACTGAGGACCCTGCTGTCAGGTGCTCCTGCTGGCAACATGTGTGGAAACGCTCAGATGGACAGCAACAGCAGTTGTTGCGAGATGGAGGGGTGTGTTTAATTTATTGTTTCTGTGCTGTCCCAGATTTTCCTCACCCTGTCCAGAGATTTGAACCCATTTCTCTGTCAGATTCTGCTGCTGTAGCTGCAGCTGAAGTGTGCTACTCCGAGCACAGGGATACTGTGACTGCACTCAGTAAAGTGTAGCTCTTAAACTCAGAGCAGTGACACACAAAAGCCACAGTTTGTGCAGCACACTGGATATAAAGCTACAGCACAACTTGGACTGATGATGTTCAGTAAGTCTCCGCTGCCAAAACCCATGTGATGCACTCTCAAGCGGCTTAGTCCCTTTTGAGTGAGCAAAAAAAATGTATGTAAATGCGTACTTTGTTGCTCTGTGCCTGGCACACACATGTACATATTGCCCCTCAGACACACATGCACACTCATGCATACGAGCAAAACGCACTAATCCTCAGCACATTTGCATCTTCCCAAAGTTAAATGCAAAATCAATCCACCCCTTTCCCTGTTCCCCTAAAAATGCCTGGAGAGCACAAACCTCCAACTAGGTATCGAGGCACTGATGCTATAGACCAGGGCTCTGCAACCCTGGTCCTCAAGGGCCACAATCCTGCATGTTTTAGATGTTTCCCTCTTCCAACACACCTGATTGAAATGAAGAGCTCATCATCAAGCTCTGCAGAAGCCTGATAACAATCCTGGTCATTTGAATCAGGTGTGTTGGAAGAGGGAAACATCTAAAACATGCAGGATAGCGGCTCTCTAGGACCAGGGTGGCAGACCCCTGCTATAGACTGTTGCCATCTTGATGTAAAACAGCAGCACTATTAGGTATTTTTATTTTTTTGAGCAGGAGCCCTCCTCTGATCTTACTTAAAATGTAATAATTTATCCCTTGGGTAACCGAGCTCTCCAAAAGAGTCCGTCTTTGAGATCTGTTGAGTAGTTTTTTCTGTAATGACAATAACAGATGGACTGAAAAACACAAGTGAAAGTAACACCTCCTTGGCAGAGGTAAAAAATCTCCTCTACCTTTCCCTCTCTTACATATTTTCCTGAGGTCTGCATGACATATCAACTGAGGACTGAACTACTTGTTGTGCTTCTAAGGAATCAACAGGAATGAAAATGGCTGAAATGCCCGTTGCTTTGGTGCATTGAGGAAAAGCAGGAGCGTGTTGAAATCCTCGGGCCAGCGTGAAGAATTCTTCTGAGGGAGCGAATGATTTCCTGTAACTCTGTCTCCTTCCCCCGATGGCTGCTGTTGAAGTGCCCTGGAGTTACACAATGGACCCACATATGAAGTGTTCAATAAGCAATTACAGGACTGTGATACTGCCGGACGGTTTCCTGACATGTGTGAAAGTGACACAACTCCTCAAGGTGTTTTTTTTTCTAGAAATACAAAGAAAATGTTCTCGTTCGTCTTGGCTAGCATATATCATCAGAACCGACAAGCATGGCTATGAGGCAGAAACCCGGCAGAAGCTAGACTCCATGTTTCTAATGAGCACAGTAAATAAATCAATAATTGTGGGGAAACGTTTATTGATTTGTTGATTACCGTAAATTAAACTCAGCTCATCATAAATCTTCTGACCAGACAACTGGTATAATCCTATTATAGTGTTCCTGTTTGGAGGGTAATAACATCAAATATGCAGGTACAAAAACTGATGAGAGGCTGATGGTATGTTATCAGGAAGATGTAAAAAAAAAATGTAAAGGAAAGACAGAAGGAATTAAAAACAAACATGCAAAATTGTTTTTTAACTTTCTCTCAGGCTCTTAAATCTCTCCAGGAAAAAAAGCACCACTAAAACAAGGCTAAGCTAACAAGGTTGTTTGTGTCTGTAGGGTGGAGTGTGTATGAGGGGTGGGGTGCTGGTAGTGGTGGTGGGAGGTGGGGTGCAGTAGTGATGACCAAACAGCAGAGTCGAGTTCCACTCAGAGAGCTCGCACTAATCTGACTTGACGCGATGAACCCGCTCTATTTTTATTCCTTACAAATCACCCGGTTTTTTCTCGGCACTCGCTCGTGATGCTTTTTCCCGTATTTTGTTGGCTGTGTTCTCGTTTCTCTCCGGTGCTGCTGGGATTTTTAACTCAGTGGTCAGCGCAGAGACAGTTCGAAAAATCAAATAGATATAAACACATGCACCCGGCAGGACACACTTTGATTGTGTGTTTGATATTTGCTTACTTAAACAATTTGTGTGGATGTTAAAATTGTGATGTGTATTCAATCAAACAAGCTAGATTGTGTATCATAATGCTACACACATTTACACATACATTTTTTACAGTAATATTATTTTAGTATATACTGTAAGTCGTCAAATAGGGGCCTTAATTTGTTTAAATGCCAAATGTATCATATTTGATACCTGAATTTTTGAGACATCTACATCATCAGTGTGATATTTTGGAGAGTTAATGAAAAACATTTAAAATTTAAATATAAATATATAATATAAAACATTTATAAAAATGTAATTAAATAAAGAAAACGCTCTCTCTCCCTCTTTCTCAATCTATATCTATCTATATATTTCTATATGTATTTATTTTTATTCTTACCTTTATTCTTTTTTTGTCAGAAGATTCAATAAACACTTGGATTTTTAAAATTTTGAATTTTCTGGCAATTATTTGATGGCGCAGGCATTACAGGGTTAATATGCAAAAGTCATGAGTTGAATTCATTATATTTCAACACACATTTTAATTCTTCAAACAGAACTGAAAGCAAAGTGCATGAAAACATTAAAGTTACTGAATTACACTGGTAATATGAACTCAACATCTATTTTCAAAATAAAAGCCCACTAGTAGCATTTCAGTGGACAAAAACCCTTCATTCCTTAATTAGGCTTTTATTGTGAAATGATCGCAGGTACACTATGTTTAATTTGCTGTTTTCCTACAACCTGTATTTGGGGTCCAGCCATTCTTTGCTCATATTGACCACAGCCTGGCTATTATTAGCTTTTAATGTCATAATGGAAATACAATATTATGATGATTTAACCGTGTCTCTGTTTTATTTCTCCCACAATCCAGACACGGCTGCAAGAGACTACTACAAGAGCTACCCAATGGTAGATTACACCCATCGCCAGTCTCCTCCCACTTTCCAACCAATTAACTTCCACCCCAAGGACAAGCCCTTTCTCCCACCTCCGGACATCCACGCACCACTGGCCATCACCATCAACGCCTCCCAGATCCCCAAGCCCAAGATCTCCAAGACCAACACCCACCCGCTCACCTCCAGCTCGGCCTTCAAAGCGTGGGACCCGACTAAGAGCCACATCCAGCACCCGACGGCCACCCACATGGGTCTCGGGGTGCAGCAGCATCACCCCATCCAGCAGCAGCAGCACCAGCCGCTGCACCAGCCGAACAGTCGGCGCCAGGCTTACTCCAACAAGAGGCAGTTCAGCATTGAGACGCTGCCTGAGCTCTTCTCGCAGCCGCTGGGCTACGGCCACTCGCCGCACATGCACCCCAAGCACAAGGGACTGGCCACTAACAGCAAGACAGAGGTCACTGTGTGAACATGGGGATGACGAGTGGGTGAATAACCCGAAGAGAAGGCAACAACATAAAAAAAACAAAAAAACAAGCGGAGTTGGAAAGGAAATGCTCTGATATCTTTTATATCCACAGCTGTAATGGCGTGAAGGGGGCAAGCAAATATCGTATCTGGATTTTTTTAAAACTCCTCATCATTGTGAACAATAATATTAATAATAATGTGAGTGATACTTGTGTATTTTTTAAGACCACTGGATCAAAACAGCAGCAGCAGATAAGTTGTGAAGGTGTTGGATTGGCAGGTGTTGGCTGTGACTCTTTGAACCCAGCACTCTTTTAAATAATTGAGTGGCCTCTCAGTGTGTTGGCACAGCTCTCTCCTCCATCTTCTCTCAACCCCGTTGCACCTGAATGACATTCTGCGCTGCTCTGTAGCACCACTCCATCTCATACAAATGTTCAAATCCCACGCAGGGACTCTGTTTACCCCCGCAAACTAGCCCAGACTCTAAGACTGTCACAGAGGCTGGTAGGGGAGTGTTTCCCCTAAGACTATGGCCTCCCATCAGCAGAGACAATGCCATTGTGTTGTCAGCTCTCTTTGCCCTACAGCCCTCCGGAGAGTGAGATATCAGCCTGGCAATTCATACCAGAGAGGAGGGCAGAGGAGTGTGGGAGGGATTCATCTCATTCCAGGGGCAAATGAGATGAGAAGAGATCTGAACCATGAACACACACACACACACACACACACACACAGGCATGCACTACACACTTGTCAAAAATTACAGAAGGTTCCCAGCAGTGTCAGACCACAGGCAACCCCACCCCCACTTCCACCTCCTCTGTGACACACAAACACACACACACACACATAGATTTTCAGAAAGTGGGCAAATGAATAAGCACAGCCCTCTCACTGGTTCATATTTGAGGTTGTTCAACAGCAAATTTAGTGTGTTGCTGATGTTTTTATGTTCAGAGAAATCCAGGAGTGGTCCCAATACCTAAAAAAACTGGCAACAGCTCCCATGCAGCCATGAAGGTCACTACAAAGTCGCAGCATGACCACAACACTGTTTCACAAATGAGACTGTGTTTGTGTCTGAGAGGTGTCTGGTATCTGAATATGGATCACGCCACTTCGCTATTTTTGGCTCTATACATTTGCAAAGACCTTGTTTTCATGATCAAACACTAATGATCAGAGTCTCGCAGTGTTCCAGGATGGAGGAGGAGAAAACAGTGATGCGTTCAGTACAACCTGTTCCCACTGTGGCTACTCCAGCTGCTTACAGCTCCAATGCCCACAAAATCTGAAAGGCTGAAAGCACTTGTCACTACACTGCAATTTACTTCAGTCCCACTTAATGAAGTGCTTTGGCACTACAAGTCAATGACTGCTTAAACAAAGAGCAGTGTAATTCATGCCTAGAATGCCTTCAAATACAGCAAAGTGGTCTGGGTATGACAAGGGCCACATTTGAAATATTGGCCATGGTAACAAAATATTAGTTATTAGCTAGGTTTTCTTCCAAGTGTAGAAAAAGTTAATTAACTCCTGTTTCCACCCACATTCAATTATTACAAGTTAACCAGCTGTAATTATCCAGTCTCCATCCTAATTACTCATTTAGATAATCTCAGTGACAATTAGCTTGAAAATGGACAGATCTCTGCACCGCCCACTAACTGCAAAGTCGTCTTATTTGTATGTTTTGTTTTCTGAAGTAGCTTGGTAGCCACTAGGAAGCCGTTCATGAATCATCTGGAGCTGATCGGTGCTTGAGGGTGTATGAACCCTGCCAAAGGATTTCTAAAGAGGTGCATTCCTTCACTGGGGCTAACTTTAGCTCGCTGCTGATGCTCAGTCACTGCCTCCAAACTGAAGGCTAACTGTTTCATAAAATCAGCAAATAGTGATGAGTGAGTGACAAAGTTGTTTCAAGGAAAAGTTCAGGAACATCCTGAAATGTATATAGGTTTGGGATGGTCTTCTTGTCCTCCCATCTTCACTCTTACATCTGATTGATGCAGGAAATTTAATGTTTTGATTCGCTCTCATCCCAACCTCATTGAAAACTTCATAACAAGGCCAACCTTAAATACTGGCCAGATATCCTATTTGAGGATTCACAGTAATTTGTTTTTAAATGAACAATTTACCATATTTCCTCAAATAGTGAGAGGACCTTTATTCGCCCCAACTACAGAAAAGTAACAGGCCTCTATTACAGGCAGGCCTTATTTCTAACTTCCTCTGATATAATTTATTCGTCATATTTTAGTAGCAAGCCTTGTTTTGAGGCTTTAAACATGTTTAAAACATTAATATGACTGCATTTGGGTTTAAATTCAAATACTACTCCGTCACTGTTACCATTTCAAATTAAAAGCTCTCTAAATGGGGGGAAAAACTCTTAATTTCTTAACAAGGCTTTGATTATGAAACATTTGCTGGCACACTACATGTGCAGTTTGTGTTTTCCCCAGCCTGTATTTGTTCATATCGACCACAGCCCCAGATATGATTACACACCTGGCTTTTAATTGAATTATTAGAGGAAGTGCAGTATTACAGTTTTCAAGTAACTTGACCGAAGGCAGTTTTTCTGGCTTCAGCCTACAAATTCAATATTGCCTTCACTCTCCATACCTCCACACAGCACACTCCCACCTGCACCTCCACAGTACACAACGGTCCAACAGCCAGTCTGTCTCACTGATTGAATTCACCTTCATTTGTTATCATGAGGACACCAGCTATGCCGCAGTGCATATGCCTGGCACATGCTCCAGCACATCAGGCAGGTGGTGGAAACTCATCAAACAGCAGCACTTACCAGAGTCACACACTATTTAGCACTTTCTCCTCTCTGGCTGTTCTCTCTTTCTGTCTTTCCGTCTGTCTCTTCGCTTGTTTTTGCTTCTTCTCCGAGCAGCATCCCAGCAGACTTTCTGCCGCCTGACCTCCCGCTGTGCATCCATGTCCATGAAGGGTTGAGCGATGGGCACCAAGCGCTTGTCTGGTGTTTGGTACCCAGAGCTCCAAGCTGTTGTGAGGCCATGATAGGTCCTCTCAGCTTGTGTGTACGGGGGAACTATAATTAATGACAGAGCCAGTCAAAGCATGGCAGGCTCCAGATTTACTCCCTGGTACACAATCACACTTTCAAACCCCCCCGAACAAACTTGAGCATTCATGCACATCAAAAACACACACTAGCATCCACAAACACAGGCTGTGACATGAATGACCAGCTGCTTTGCGATATATATTGTTCATATCTGGAGATATGCTGGTGAATTTGAGAGATTTTTCATTTTTGAATTCATTGAGTTTCACTTGCAAGCAGAAATGTCAGTCAGTCAGCCAAACTCCCCAATTTGCATCTCAATTTTATGGAGCTGTGAATGTACACAAGCAAATAAAATGAGCGACAGAGTAAAACTTTAACGAGAGAGAATAAATTAGCAATATAATGCTCGCTTGTAATGCTGCAATGGCTTCTCCACTTTACCTCTCCAAGATGTGAAAAACCTGTTAGGCAAGCTGTTGGAGTGGCGCTAGGAGCTGCTGGCATGCTTTCGTAATAAGGGATCAGCAGAGAATGGGGATCATGAATACAAAAGCATCAATGGGATATGCATGGTGTGAATATGCATCAAACACATCCGCGCCTCTGCTGTCGCCAGGGCTGCACAGTATATAATGCACCATGTTGCAGCTGGTTTCTCCTTCATAGCTTCCCTGGCTCTTTGACTTTTATTCCCATGAGGTGCCACACTTTTTAGTGGGTCACTTCATATGAAAATATTTCTGGCCTCTAAAAGCCCCACCAAACTATTCTGTGGGGTCTGTCCTTAATCACTCGGAATGCATTAGAGCTTCAGAACAAACGAGGAATGACAGCGAGTAAACAAGCAATATGCGTCAGTAAAGCAATAAGCGCTCAACCGTCCTCAGCCTATTCTTATCTCTCGCTCTGTCTGTTTATTTGGAGCCCTCCTCAGAGTTTAGGGATGGGTGCTAATGAGGGCGCAGGGTGTTAAAACGGAGAGCAAAAGGATGGGGCTGTGCAGAGGGCTTGAGAGAAGATGAAGGAGATGAGACGAGAATAGAGGGATGGGGTTGCATGGACACAGCTGATATCATGATGGTTGTTTTTCATTCTGATTTGTCTGGGTGGTGGAAAAACATTCATTCTGGGTTTTATCTCTTTGATGTATTAGAGCAACCGCCTTTCACAAGCATTCTGTGACTGTAGCTGGAAAGGGAAGTTACTCTGATTCGCACAATTTCAACATCGGGACCCTTTCGTACACTTGGAGGTTGTCACTGGAGGTTACACCCAATAGCAACTCTGGATTTACAATTAAGGAGTGAAGCGTGTCCTGCAGGACAAACACAGCCTGAAGACAGGCTACCAGCAAAGTGAAAAAGACGGACAACTTCTGCTAAGCTTTCCTCACATTCTGTCGGCTGACAGATCTCACACTGATTGGCTGGAGTTGAAGCGAGCACTGTGAATGGCTAATTCTTGAATATCTTCCTGCACTTTGGAGATTCGCATGAGAGGTGCCACCAGAAACAATCGTGCTGATGTACTGGAAAACAGTGGCACCTTTTAGTGTTAATTTCCCCCATGGTCAAGAAGCACTGAAGGGTTTTTTTTTTTTTTGCTTCAATGCAGGATGCACTTCTATGAATCCCTTCAGGCAAAGGACTGAATAAAAAAACAAACAGCTGAATAAATTAAACTGGAAAAGCCTCTGATGAGCCACAGTTTTGCCTCTGTTGTGGACAACGTAAATACTTGAACACATGCACAAAACACACAGACACACGAAACAAGACACCAGAGGTATAACACTAATTATATCCTACATACAATGTCCACAAGTTTGTGGAATGAAACAGGACCAAAAGCCTTGAATCAGGAGAAACTGAGTACACCTAACTGATGCTTAAACATCCAAAACAGAGAGAATGCTGAGACTGTTTTGGATCATCAGCTTAGAGTGCATTTACTCAATCTCCCCTGATGAACGACAGACTATGGCGTCGCTCGCTCATCTCAGAGCTAACTGACTGTTGTTTGTAAAACTCTCCTCTCTATAAAATAAACACAGCAAGTATTCTACTGCAGGTTATCTGAATGCAACCTGGTAGACATACTTGGGCTCCATGATCCTTAGCAATATATAGATGATGGTGTATGGTTCAATTGTTTCTTTGTTTTCTGTCGGTTTTTGTACGGTGTTTTTCAAGGATCTCCTGTCAAAAACAAACAAAAAAAAAGTTCATTTGACCAATGGAAACTTAAAAGTGCTTCCACATTTTAGATTCATCGCTACGCACCCTCCGACTCCCCGCCCCCACCCCTCACCCAGCGAACATATGACATGCAATAATTCAAAGGATCACATCTGATCCTTTGAATTACATTATATATCATATGTTTGAAGCTTGTGATCTTTTGAGTTATATTGTATGGTACACATGCACTCATGTATTTAATGTTAAAAGATATTGCATTGTATCCAAGTGCTTTGCCAACACATTAGCTAA
The DNA here is from genome assembly GCA_900323345.1 of Pseudochromis fuscus. Taxonomy (NCBI): domain Eukaryota; kingdom Metazoa; phylum Chordata; class Actinopteri; family Pseudochromidae; genus Pseudochromis; species Pseudochromis fuscus. Next base: position 28,360 of record OOFC01048790.1, read on the forward strand.
AAGTGAAAGGAAGATTCAGTGATTTCTTGTACAGCTTTTGCATCTGCAAAAAAAAAAGAAAAAAAAAAAGTCATGCGTTGTTTCATGATAATTTGTAATAGGCAGCAATAGGTTGTCTTGGATTGCTATGTACTACTTGTGTATATATGTATGCTGTACCATTTGTCTGCTGTGAAATTTGTTGACTACTCAGCTTATATAAGGGCTTTTTATAGATATAAAGGCAGACTGGGCAATCCGACGTCACTCTGTATCTCAGTTTCTCTAGAGTTTTGTTTTTGTGTTTTGTTTTGATTTTTTTTTAAGGGATGAGGGGATATAAACAGAATTTTCATGCATACAAAATGCTATATAAATAAAGTTTTGACTGACTAACTGAAATGTCCATAGGCACTCATACTACATTGGCCCATGTGTCCTGTTTGAATAAATCTTTCAAGAAATATAGCATTCATTTGTTAATCATACCAGTGTGTATTGGCTGTTTCTTTTCATTTATTTCTTTATTAATGTTTGGAGACAGTCCAGCTCACATCACAGAGGAGCTCGACATCCAGGAAAAAACATTGAATTTTTTTCTGGCTGAGAGAGACAGAGATGGGGAGAGTGATACTATTTTCACATATATACTGAAATAGCTAAACAGGCAGTTTGCTTGACTTAGCTTAAAGACAAGACACCGTTTGCACATTGTTTAAATAGCCAAGTACAGATAATTTGAAGTCATGTTTCCTCAGGACATTAACAATGAAGAGTGACAGTAGAAAATATTTTAAATAACTAGAAAGCTCTACTGATGCTATTGACTGAACACTGTTTCCCTCTTGTGGTGAAATAGCAACATAATCTTATGGTAAAATGGTAAATGGAGTACATTTGTATAGCGCTTTCTTGACCATAGCTAGGTCCCAAAGCGCTTTACAAGGCAACTCATTCACACCACACTCACGCCAATGGCTACAGAGCTGCCATGCAAGGCGCTAGCCACCATTGGGAGCAACTTAGGGTCCAGCGTCTTGCCCAAGGACACTTCGACATGTGGACAGGAGGACCCAGGGACTGAACCTACAATGTTGTGATTCATCGGTGACCCGCTCTACCACCTGAGCCACAGCCACTCTAGCTTACTACAACAGTTACTTGCCATGTGTGATTTTCTAGGATTGAATTCAGACAGGATTGCATCGTCTTATCTGAGCCAAAATGTAATCAATTGTCCTTTGGTCAGCTGAGAAAGTTCATAAGGAAGCAAACCAGTGCAAGTGAAACCTTTGTTTGTGCTGGTAATAAATACAAAACATCTGTTTGTTTGTTTGTTTCAATAAAAACTTTATCACAAACATCATCTCAAATGCATCAGGTTCAGGCTTACTGAGGCTTGTCAAAAACCATCCTGGGAAACAGAAAAAAAGACGTAACTTAAAGGAGAAGGGGAGGAAAGTGGGTTCAACACTAGGGTAAATTCTAACACCTAAAAGAACTGACTGATGATATAAATAAGCACAACATTATACAAGAATGAAGGTTTCCTCCCAAAATCCCCTAAATTAATTAGTTGTGACAACAACACTCATAGCAGCACTGGCAAAGAAACTGTCACCTCCTACAAGCAACAGCCCAACAGATCAAGCTTCAAGCTTTCAGATGACCCAGTTTTTAAGTTCCCCAGCACGATTCCCTGCAGAATATGCTCTCAGGTTTATTGGTAAGTGACACACATCAAATCCCCAGGCACAGAAAGTCGCAAAGATCTAAGAAAAAGATGGACGGTGTGTCTCAGAAGGTAAGAACGTGGAAGCTGACAGAAGGAAATACCATTTTCTTCATCCTCTCACATTTCCTTACGAGCTCACAGAAGGAAGACGACTCTTTCTTCCATCGCCTTGTTTCTTTGTCATACACAGCCTAAAGTCTGGGTCTCCCAAAGAGGCGTGTTGCCACTTAATTTGTTCTGACATCATCTGGGCTCTGACTGGGTGTGTTTCCTGTAGGTTACGAGCGAGCTGGCAGTGCATGTTTTAGAGCCCTTAAGTGTGTGATGTCATCCGACTGCACGTAAAACCTTTCGCGTCGCCTTGTTTCCTGCAGCCCGTCAAAAGACCAATCCCCTGTGCATGAGTAAAGCACGATCTTAATGCTATTAGCAGCTATCAAAAAGCCAGCTTAGGTGAGTAGAGAGTCATGAGAGGGAGACAGGATGCTTTTAAAACAAGAATAAAAATCAACTGTTTGTCATTTAGGAAAATCCTAAATAATACTTCACACTATATTCAACTGACATACTGTAACTCATTTCAACACTTCAACTGTTTGACTTTAGTTTCAATCCACCACTCACATTAACCATCTTTTAAATGAACAAGTCCATTAGTTTTGACATTGATAATGTGATTGCCCATTTATCCTGCACACTATTAATGAGACTTTTTTTTATCAGTTTTGACCTGGAGAAATGTTACAGTACATAAAGAGGATTAAGGGAACAAAGAGTATTTGTGTGTACATGTGCACACACAAATATTGGAATAGCTACTGCTGTCTTATACGCACATGGCCAAAAGAAATAGTGGAAAATAAGGATATCCAATGTCCAAAAAGTGCACATTTATTGCACATGAACACTGTTAGTTTCTGTACAACTTAGCCAAGATGTACAGCAGGATATATGTTAATGGTGGATAGAACTGGGTAATGTTTATCAATATGGAAATACACTCTGGAATATCATGTTTGATTTTCTTTTATAGGAACCATCCATTCCTACTTTATTGAAGAGGCTTAAAGAATTTTAAATAAATTCAAAGTCGTGCAGAAACCTTTGTGGGGTGTTTGGGTGTGTCAGACCCATTTTTAGTGTTAAATAAAAAACAAGATGGTTCAATGAATAATTGTTTCCACTGACAACACCCACACCGCTGTACACACAGAGACTCACCTTTCACCAAGGTTTTTGTTGTGACGGGCAACACGTCCCTGGTGACCTACGTTCCTAAAAAGGCAGAAATCACAAAAGCCAAGTTTATGTCAATCTGAACACTGTTGCCCTCTTGTGGTGACATAGCAACACTCTTGTTAAAGTAATCTCGCAAAGAAAGAGATTTTTCTGGGGGACATCTTAGCCCAAACGCAAACATGTGATTCTTGGGTAATACCCTATCTCTCAAATATATACAGTACAGGCCAAAAGTTTGGACACACCGTCTCATTCAGTGTTTTTTCTTTATTTTAATGACTATTTACATTGTAGATTCTCACTGAAGGCATCAAAACTATGAATGAACACACATAGAGTTATGTACTTAACTAAAAAAGATGAAATAACTGAAAACATGTTTTATATTCTGTTTCTTCAAAATGGCCACCGTTTGGTCTGATTACTACTTTGCACACTATTTGCATTCTCTCCATGAACTTCAAGAGGTCATCACCTGAAATGGTTTCCACTTCACAGCTGTGACTTATCAGGGTTAATTAGTGGAATTTCTTCCTTTATCAATGGGGTTGGGACCATCAGTTGTGTTGTGCAGAAGTCAGGTTAAACCCTATTGGACAACTGTTAAAATACATATTATGGCAAGAACCAATCAGCTAACTAAAGAAAAATGAGTGGCCATCATTACTTTACTTCACTCTACAAAGTTGATAGTCATGAAAATAAAGACAACACATTGAATGAGAAGGTGTGTCCAAACTTTTGGCCAATACTGTATAATAATCCAATAGAAAGATAACCATTATAAACTTTAAAATTCAAGTGCCCATCGGATAGAGGAAGCCTGCAACCCCAAGCACAGCCTTCAAATTAGTCTTAGAAACTGGAAACAGCTGTCCAAAGATGAAACGTAGTGGGCCTTTCTATGTGTGTGTGTGTGCACATGCATGTGTGTGCTGGCAGGGCAGTGGGCATCATCTCCAGCTGTCATAGATGTCACAGTTCATTTGTGTTTCTCAAGGGTTTGGACCAAATCCATCACAGAGAGCAAAAAGCCAAATGCCACAAACCATGTCCACAATAATTCTCTCTCACTTTCTCTGTATCTCTGCCTCCCCCTCTCTCTCTCTCTCTCTGTGTTGCCGATGGCAGCCATCCTGAGGCTCAGAACCAGTGTATAAATGTTCTTATTCAGGTCAGAGGATAGTGGAATATTGCATTACCATTACTTATTCAGCCATCCCGCTAATACGAATGCAGGGACTTTGTATTCTAGCAACAAAAATGAAACCTTTCAGCGACCCTTTTTCACAGCTGACATCCTGACCAGTCACAGCAGGAAAAGCACAGGTGTTACTAATACTCTATTCAATTCAAAGTGTCCCAGTAAGCCATTACAATGTGACACTGTGCCTGCGTGCACAGTATAAGGACCATAAAACCGAGGCAGCTAAATGGGATTCAGCTGTCATTAGGGTAGGTTAGCACTTAGTAACTATAACCAATTCAGTAAATTGGTGAATGCTTTTTAAGCTATTATCACATGAATCAATAACACATTCAAGCATTTAGTGCTGCTTACATGTCATATTGCTGATGATTTTAAAGCTGCATTATTAATATTTTTTTCCAGATGACCATGTGAAATATAAAAAGAGATTCGTAGGAGTGACAAACTCAAGAGGATTAGTTCTCATTGGCTCAAAAGAGCATTTTAGCTTCTTTTTTTTTTTTGGCTCATTGTACTACTACTACATTCAACCTCATTTGTGGACACAGAAACAGGAACAAAAAACAAAAAGCCATAAAAACCATGAACTTCCCAGCACCAAACAGCCGACATCCAATGTTAGCAACAGGCTGGTGAACATTTAGCAGTTAAAGAGTTTTCCCTGAGGAGATGGTGGAGACCAAACTAGAGCTGAAGGGAAAGTAGGTGCTGGACTCAGGTTTGCCTGTTGGCCAGAAACATGGCTGAAAATGAAAGGAAATGTTGTAAATATCAGGTGGAAATCTGTGGATGCTCATGACCACAAATGACTAAACTATTAGCTAAGGCACCATTTACCGTATTTTCCGGACTACGCCGCTATTGAATTTATTCAAACAGTTTCATGTGGTCCACTCTGACCGGGTCTGATGTGACGAGGCTAAATGTATCACGGAGCTTGCTAG
>OOFC01048792.1:0-12608 GCA_900323345.1 Pseudochromis fuscus
CAGTGGAGTTGTCAGCAGAGAGGAGAGTCTCAGGGTCAAAGGTCATCCCGATGATGAAAATGCTCCATGTAGCACTTGAGCGTAATGCTTCAAATTTGCACACACAGGCAGCAATACAACTCCATGAACATCTTAGGTGTCCAGTCACAGACACTGCTTCCAGTCTGAAATCATCAAGTGTGTTGACCCTATCAACACTTCTAGACCCCACATTCAAATCACTTGGGTTTCACAGTTCCTCCAGGAGTCGCAAAGCCATCACTAGATTAAAATCTGAATGTGGGGCTGTAATTGAGAGCACATCAGCTTAGCCACAGCCTGGACCTTCTAGACAACGCCCACTTCACCGACTTCAGGCATGTTGCTCAGCTTTATCTGTTTATTTGTGCATTTATTTGCTTGCAAGCCATGTACTAACATGAAAATTTGTTTTTTAGATGACCTTTGGCAACATCCGGATAATGAAGTTGGCAGGCAGACCACCAAAGCCACAGTCGAACGATACCTTGCAGAGAGCAACATCCCGAGATCCCAGGATCCTTTACAATATTGGGACGACCAAAAGAACACTTATCCAAACCTCTTCTGCCTGTCCCTGCAGTTTTTGCGCACACCAGCTTCATCTGTGCCATGCGAGCCCGTGTTCTCGAAGGCTGGAGAACTTTTGCAGTTGACAAAATGCCAAGACATTGGAAAAACTATTTTTTTTGGAATAAAAATGTATTTATAAATTTTCAAAGCCTCCTTACCTCAAAGACAAGTACATAAGCATCACATTCCCAACACTTTCAATTAGATTTTCATGTTATGACAGGTGGTCACATTATTTATTGACTGTATTTAAACAAATCAAATATTTTGTAAACTTAAATTAAGATATGAAATCACACTATCAAATACAACAACTTAAATTATATTATGGTATATACAACATCATTAAATCAGTATGCCATTTGAGTCTGTCAACCATGTTCCCTGTAATGATTTTTTTTAGATCCAGCAGGTGTCGGTAATGAGCGACACAGTGACACAGTATCAATACAGTTTGGGTAATGCGCTGAAACGCTTCATGAGGTCTCATCTACCCATCCCTACCGAACGCTATACCTGCACCTCTGCAACAAGTCTGTGTGGCGTTCAGGATCGGCTGACAAACAAAACACCTCCGCAGCGCATCCGTGTGGCGTTCAGGGTCCCCCTCGAAAATGCTCAAAGCGGCTAATACTTCTACTAGGGTAGCATTTGACCGGTTTCTCCTTCCGTGGTCACACAATAGGAACACGGCTGTATTCACTACATGCACCAAACACGTCCTTCTCTCCCTTGGTCACGGCGACAGTCTTACCGGTAGCATTTATTCCTCAGCTCCAGTGTCCTACTGAGTTAGCATGGCTGGAGGCTAAAGGGTAATGGCCGTTCGCGTTGTTCACGAGCGGCGGCACAGTCACCAGGAGACAATTCCTCTTCCCCAAACTCCTTGCCGCAAGTCTGGCATTGTTGGGATGTAAACTCCACACAGTCTCAAAGCTCTTTTGCCGAAAACTCTGAAAAATCTTAACCATGAACTTGGCTAATTTGGTGTCTGACTACACATGCCGTGCATACGTTCTTCCTCCTAACCCGTTGAAATTGGACTCCGACTCTCAATGCCAGACATGGGGAGACAACCATGACCGAAAATAGAAAAACGCTGGGATTTTCTGGCCACCGCTTCTCCCGCCTAGTTTCCTCTTCAGGCGGACATATTTGTCCCTCATTATTTTCCACCATTGCTGGCACTCCAGCACCTCCAACCCTACCACCGCACAAATTTCACGCCAGGAGTTGGCGGACATCTGTGCATGCATTGAAAAGATGGACGTATTTGCGCAACTCCTCACAAAGTCTTTCCTCAACCTGCTCCATGTTTGCGTGTTTTAAAAATGGTGGTACTGAGGAACACCAAGCCAGGTAATAGATAAATCCTTTATTGATCCCACAGTGGGGATCTGATTACAGCTGATTACATCATCACAGCATGTGACTACAAACAGACCAATCAGGAGAAATGATGTGTCCAACATCTTGCACACGGCTACGTGCGCGGCATGCATTGCAAAGGGGCCGCGCGGTGCTATGCGTCGGTCACGTGATGCAATGTGGGCGCTGTTTTGCGTGTGAGTATAAACCAAGCTCTACTCTCATCTCTCTCTCTAGCTCTTCGCATGCCCCGCCCACCTCTGGACTGCGTACCTACCCTGATCATCTCCCAACCACACAACCAGGTAAGTAAATAATATTACAACACTAACTGCCTATACATATAACATACTACATCACAACAACATCATCATTTGTATCACAAGAACAAAATAACCAGTAGCAAAATAACTGTTGCCCAAATTAAACTTGTAGGAAACCAACAAATAACACACTCTGTATCTGCTACAGGTTAATATTTTAATATATTAACACACATTTCCCACTGGGCTACACAATCAGTGCCAATATTAAAACTACTGATGTGCTGCTCACAAGCACATTGAATGAGAGGTAAACATCTTTAAGTATCTACAACCAAGTTTCCTGAGATTCATCCTTCTTTGACTACACATCAACTGAATGACTGAGAATCTTTGAAAACATTGCTTCAGTGGATTTCAATGGACCCAAATATCTACAAATCTATGGTCAATATTTATACAAAGACTTTGCACATATTAAACTTTTTGATTTTAAATGTAATTTCGTCTTAGCTCACAATCCAATTTTTTAAATGTGCCCACCATAAAAACTAAACCACACAGTAGAATTATGTGTGTAATAATCTACTGGAGTATCTGGCTCCAAGAATAAAGTCACTGTTCCACTTCTGTGTTCCCATCTATTAGTTTCCATTGTGTTGGCCTCCCATCGTCTCGAAGTCTCATCAGCTTTCATTGTCTGAAAATTGATATTAAAGAAAAGCTCATATTACTAATGCAACACCACCAGGGATGTGCTGAGTGTTTTTTCTTTCAGTGTTACAGCTTTAATGACCACATATATTCTGCTCTTTAACAACAGAGACTTTGTAGTTTCTATTCCAACTGGTTTTCCTGATCACTGCCTTATAGCTTGTTGCTGGCATCAGAGAGCGGCAGCAGCAGGCAGCGAGGAAGGAGACTTAAGATGAAATATCAAACACTCTCATTAGCATACAGATTAGGACACTGAGCTCTGTCATTGTTTGAACATCGAAGCAATTCAGTGCTCAAAGCCAAATCTCAGTTGTAATCCATTTTAAAGAGGAGTGATCAGAAGTCAACAGTACACAGACTAAACCGTCTGCTGGCCTCTTTAAATCAAACCCTTAAATAAATGACCTGCCCTTGTATTTTGGCTCCACTCCCTTTCAGCAGTTGGAATGGGAATAAAGCACACTGACACTAATTTGGATCTCGTGTTAATATATGCTTTTGTGTGTTGCTGCTCAGACACCTCTGGTACAACAGTATGTGTGCACAAGCATGAACTGCAATCCATCTGCACCAGGTGCTATTTTCATCAGTTTGCTAAGGTATCAGCTCAGTAAATTTAGTTAATATCCCACTTTACTCACTCAATCTGGCTGCGACTGACCTCCCAATAAACACACCTACACAGAGGCGGTAAAAAAAAATGGTTTTGAGAGAGATTTGCAGGCTGTAAACTCCCAGTCGCTCAGCTTATGCACAGCATTTTGTGCTTTTACTGAGATTCAGGAAAATACATGCACAGAGGATGCAAACAGGAAGGAGTGACTTCAAAAAGTGCTCAAATTTAATGTAAAATACAATGTATTGTCAGTAGTATCTACCTCTCCCAAGGAGGTTGTGTGTTTGCCTGCGTTGGTTTGTTTGTCTGCTCGTCTCTTAGCAACAATACAGAAAAACCTATGAATAGATCTTGATGATTTAGGGATTCAAGAAGGTTTAGGGGTGTGTTTAGGTTTATTGACAGGTCTGGTCTCCAATTATTTAAAGGTGATTTTGAGGTCATTTGCCGGTTAGGTGAGCTCTACTCCTCACTCCTCCCTTCATATCCAAATATGGTCACTTCTGGCTCCTAAAAGACAACAAGGCGACCTTCAAATGCCAAACTCCTGGCTTCACAATGCAAGTCCACAAACCAAAGGGTGGTCGTCATGGTGACTACATCCATCTGCTTTACGGTGTATAGAGGTATTACCAAGAGAATAAATAATTACAATTTGTGCAAAGTCACAGGGAAGAATCCTGACTGAAGAAAATACCAAAATCTTTAATAATGAGTGTATGTTTTAATTTTTCATCCATGACTTTGTCACATCATCCTCCATTTTTTGGTGATCAGATTGTATTTGTACACACAGCAGATCAAAAACAGATACATGTACTTGGCAGCGGTTTGCTGTCTGACTACTTTCCAGTTTATTTTTCATTCCACTTTTTTATATCTATTCACACTTAAAGCAGTAGGTGCATGTTTGTCATTGTTTTTCTCCTATCCTCTGTTCGCCTCCATTCCCCTAACATCTCATCTCCCCTGTGGGCCTCGGCAGGAGGTCCTGTCATCTATGAAGCTGTTTGTCGTCCTCTAATCTCTCCTTTTTTTGTCCCTGCGTCTTTACTTTTCCCCATTTCCCCCTGTTTTCTCGCCATTGTTTCCCTAAGGAGGTCATGTTCTCCTGTGAATCTGTGCCTGTGTTTGTCAAACTCCTCCACCACCCCATTTTCTTCCACCGTCTGCTGTCCATTCATTACCTAAACAGGATGCTGTGTCTGCTATGAAGCTCTGTCTCTCTTCTACAATCCAATATGACACACTGTATTTGTCTTGAAGGGTTGTTTAGAACCCCTGCTTCCAGCTTTTCATGACATCTGTGTTTGTGTACGAGAGGCTGAAACCGGTGCAAGTCTGTGTGTTTAAAGCACAAGTGCAATGTATGGTTAAATGTTTGTGAACACGTTGTAGAAACAGCCACAGAGATACATGTTTGAAGGCAAGCGTTACTCCCCTGCTTACACTAAAAAGGTTCAAAATCATTTAGAATTGAATTAAGAAAGTTTGTAATATAAGTGGCCATGAGTAGTGATGGGTCTGGCAGCACCGATGCGTCGGCGCATGTCTTGTCGCTGTGTGTATCGTGTTGAGAAAGTCAAGTGACGATACAGCTGATGTTTCGCCTCTATCGCCAAACTGTGTTTATAAGGAAGGGCGTTGGTCAGCAGGATTCTCACCCAACATCAATATATAAATAAATAAATAAATAAATAAAATCCGCCCTGCTTCAAAGACAAGTACAAAAACATCCTCACTCAGTCGTGCCTTTGTGTTGAAAGTAACGAATTGTCATGAGTAGGAATATCATTGCAGTCAGGTAAATTTGCATAAATAAACAAGCACGTGGACCTCTGTAGCAGTCTGATCCGAGCAGTTGTGGGTTGACATTCATGCCCCCCCTCGCCCTACCTCTCCTCACCGCCACCTGATAAGTCACAGGGTTGAAGCCACTACCAGTTGGACTCCATAGCGACCTGTGTTTCGCCCTGACACTTGTGAACTGAGATGCTGAGACTGTGGCCAGAGGTCACTGGGGCATATTGGGGTCATAACACTCACACACATGCTGATTATCAGATATTACCAACGTCCTCTTATGCTTTGTTTTCAATGTTTGTCATGCTAATGTTTGCCGAGGTTTTTTGGGGACCTATAATCGAGCTCCCCTCAAGGAGCTTAATTCTGGAGCTTGCTTTTCCCCCCTCTTCTCTCCTACTGGATTTCCTCCCCCACTGTTAAACAGCAGGTGCGACTCCTGTTGCAGCGTGGCCCCTCCTCCTTAAGTAGGGGACACTAAAAATTTCATTTTCTCTGGAAAATGACAATAAAGTATAAAGTTTATCTGAATAGATGATCCCATAATAGACATTTTAGTCATTGTTTGGTATGTACACATCCATGTACATTTCTCCGCCATGGCTAGGTCATTAAATCAGTATGTCGCTGAGTCTGTCAGCCAGACTGCTTGTAGTGACTGTTAAGATCCAACAGGGGTCAGTATTGAGCAACATAGTACCAACACGTATCAAGACAGTTTGGGTAATGTGTCGCAACGCTTCATGAGGCCTCATCTACCCAGCCATGAGTGAGATCAAAGAGTAAAATTGTCACAGAAACCAGGTGAAGATCCAAATGCAGACACTCTGGCAGGTTCAAATCAGTAAAACCAGGTTTAATTTGAGCAGAGGTGTCAAATCAACAGGCAAGAGCTGAGGTCAAAAACAAAGCAGAGATCCACATTTGAAACAATGATAAAAAACCAACAAGACTGTGACTGTGATTAAGGCTACAAACAAACTGTCAACAAGACAAGACACACAAGGGGGGATATATACAGGGCTGACGAGGAGTGATTGACAACAGGTGGGCAAGACAATTAGGAAACGCTGTGGCAGACAAGACAATCAGAAGAGGTGTGACAAGGCAGGGGCAGGAAGTGAAAGGTGGATAAACACACAAGGGAAAAGACTTAACAAAAACAAAAAAACAAACAGGAAATGACATGACGGTAAATACACAGAACCATGACTGAACACAGACACAACAGGCAGGACGTGATACATGGAAAGACAGATGAAGTCCAAAACAACCACTGAAACCAGAAAAGAAACGAGTACATCCAAAACTAAATACAAGACATCATAATAAATCCAGACAAACTGAAAATACTGGGAATCATGACAAAAATAACAAACAGTAAAAAGTCCTTTCATTGCAACACACATCAGAAAATACACATTCAGGAATTATGATCAATAAAATGAATGAATTGCACTTATAAATGTAACATGAGTAGTTCAATCCACGGCTCTCTAACACAGGTGTCTCTTTGGCTTATTCAGCCTCTTCTGAGACTGATGGGAATTGTGAAGTCTCCAAAATCTGCAGTTCAATCAGATTATAGTAAGAACTGCAAGAAAATTAATGTGTGGAATAAATGTAATCATTAATAATCTGTAAATGGCGATACAATCCTAGAAGAGGTCTTATCAGGCACTGAGTGAAAACACTTGAGGGATAGCCCCTGGGTGTAGAGGGATTAACTGCATTACATGCACATGTGCTTACAGATAAAAAGGCCCCTTGGTGTTAAAAATCACCCGTATAAGCTTGTAAGATAAATAGAATAAGACCAAAGTAAACTAATGAAGAAACAAAGGAAACACGTGTAGACTGATGGTGTAAAGCACGGTCTGTGCAGCTTTTGTACACAACATGGTTTGTTCTGCCTCCAGTGTATAAACAGGCATTGGAGGCAGAACAAATCACAAATACCTGCAAGTTCCCAAACTCAAAAGTACCAAATGATCTTCACATGAATTATAAAGTTTGACACTAAAAGGGTTTTCAATCAACTTTAACAGCTCTAAACTGTTTTTTAACAGTAGCTGAAAGCTCAGCACTTTCCCTCATAATTCAAGGTTCACTCAGTAAATTCACAGGTACGTCAAGTTGTTTCCTCTAACATTTTATAATTGTGTTTCAGACACTTCATTTCCAGTGTTACTCCTCGGTTTCACTATGAGTCATCTTCACTTGTTCTGATAAACAGTTTATTGCTTACCATCACACTTTCCCTTTTATCAGTATTTAGAGAGAAATTAAAAAACAGAAAAGCAAAGCAGTGTGGAAAGTTTGAACTTGTTAAACAAAAGAGTGTGACTCAGTTTTTCCACTATTTTAACCCCTTCAATTCATGTTGTGTTGTGTAAGAAAACAATTATCTGTATCAAGAAAAAATATAGTCTCATTAAGGCCTCTGTTTTCTTCTTCTTTTCTTTTCTGAGCACCAGACTTTTGAGTGTTTTGAGTGTGCTGAACTTCAAATCAAATGACCACATCAGATTCTGATCAGTGGCCAAACCATTTTTCTGTTGGAGGTGGGGGGCTCTTCTTGACCACTATTTCAAAGACAATTAGGAAGAAAATAAATAAAAAGCTTTTATGCAACTCAAATACTATATATTTTTCCACAAATAGGACTATTTGGAAACATTTTGAAAAGTTATTCCTTAATTTAATAAGGGCCCTGTTGAAGCCAATAATGTAATAACAGCCGATAACGTGATAAATTTGCCCTTTTTGAAATGTAATAGGCCAAAAACGTAATAACTGGTCAATAACGTAAAAAAAGTCCTAATGATTTGTTTCAGTTATTACATTTGCAAAGTTTTTTTTCTGTTACCAGGCCAATAATGTAATAAGCAGTTATTACGTTAGCGGTTCAGGACTTTTATTACGTTATTGGCCAGTTATTACGTTATTGATCTGTTACATTTCAAAAAGGGTAAATTTATTATGTCATCGGCTGTTATTACATTATTGGCTTCAACAGGCCCAGTTCAGGCCCCCCCCTCCATCCTGGGCCTGGGCCAACAGATCTGATGGTCCCCCCTCTATTGGTGGTCATGGTCTCATACAATTTTGCTACTTTAAATGAATTGCTCTGTGTGTTTTTTAATTAAAGGTTTGTTTGTGAGTGAAAAGCAGCTTGATAAGCAGGTGAATTCTGCTTTAGAGAAACACCTGTTGAGGCAAAAAAGACAGTTTGAAAAACAGACATGAACAAAAAAAGAGGGAAGGGTTGATGTTGTAGAGGTGTTATTTTTGACAATAATTGGAAATGCTATTTAAAGCGGTAGATCAGAATCGCTCCTACCACTCTAGAGCGCCACAGGATAACGCTGTTTACCGGCTATATTTATGCAGACATGTTTTCAATGAACTATGAAAAATGTAAACTTCAAGCTGCAAACAGCATTTGTGACACATAATCCAATTCTCCTAATGAACAGGAGCAAAGACACATTGTTGCTCCTGCATGCTCCATATTCTATCTGTTGAATAGTGAGAAAAACCTCCACGGACAGAGCAGGGTAGGAAGCAAAATCATTACAGAAGTAGAAGAAGAAGAACAGCAGGACACTTTCCCCTTCAGGTCTTTTTTTTTTTTTTATGAAACGGATGACTGGGGCATCTTCTGCTCACTAAGCACAATCACTCATCTACTGCTTCTTTCCATCCGTGTCCATCGGATTTTTCTTATTAAAAGTCTCCATTGTTCAGCGTTAGCAAAAGCCCTCATTAGCTAGTTATGTCAATGCACGGTGCTGGTGATGAATAGCTGCTTCATGACTGGGTCAATGCTGCAAAAGTAGAGTGTAAGTGCTTAACACAGTCCTGAACAAAACAAAAAAAACAATAGTTGACCTTTGACACAGGCATCAGAAGCTGTACTTCTTGGTCTCTTTTATAAAACATCACAGCTGCTAAAGAAGAGTGAAGAAAATGCTTTCCCACTCTGTACTTTAGTTCTGAGACCATGCAAAACACACCATGAAAGTGAATGCAAGGCGGTAAACAAGCTTGTGATATAGGTATATGCATCCATCTAACACTCATGCACTGACTAAAAAGGCTGGAGTTTTACCATATCCAGCAGCAATAAGCAAATCTCAACTGAAGCTTTGTCACATGGGGCTAATCACTGGGAGATTTGAAGTTGGCTTGTTTCAGCTTACTTTCACCATGTTAATCAGTGGACTGTATAGATTAGTCTCATCAATAAACTCCTGCTGATGTCATCAATAAGGGCTTCGCCGAGGAACAATACGAGGATCTGTCTGACAAACTTTCACAAACTTTCTTCTTACTCCTTCAGACAGTTTAAACGCCTCTGCAAACCCCTCCACAGTGATAATAGTTCAGCAGAAATATCAAACCATGGCGGGTCGTCTCAGCATGCCAAAGCAATGGCAACGTGAGAGAAAAGTTTAAGTATAGTAGCTACAGATGACAAAATCTGCCAGATGTCATATCATGATCAATGGGTGAAGTCATTAGTCAGCAGTCAATAGTCTTTGTTTACCTCCATCTCCATGAGACTGTCATCTGTGCTTTTCTGCTTTCTTATAAGCTTGCGACACATAACAGATATTTGTCTGGTGGTGCCTGTCAGTGCTAACTGTGACTGCAATTTTCTGAAAACCCATTTGAAATGCAATTTATTTTTTTTTTAGCTGTTGAGTTATCAAGTGAATCCTAACAACAGATCAGTTTTCCTCAGAGTCCAAGTACAAAGCTCCATACCCCTTTTTTTTTTGACATAATGATTTATAGATACATAAAGAATGAAGACAACAAGAGGTGGAGACTTCCACAAGTTTTCAGCAGATAGTAAACTTCTTCTTCAAAGTGTAGTTACTATAAATCTTACAGTGACAGAAATCAAAAGTGCCTTGACCAGAATGCCAAGAAGTTTTGGCAGAACCACACACAGACACACATCTTTATCTAAAAGAAATTATTACAGCGTGTGTTCCCCCCGCAGCCAAAAAAAAAAAAAAAAAAAAATCAAATTGATTTTGCAGCAGTTTTGGCAAACAGCTCCAAAAGTTAGCAAACAGAGGTGAGCCGCAAGGTTGCCTCACTAATGATGTGCACACTGTGTTGAAAGTTATGCAAAAATACTCATTAGCTCATTCAGCATGTTCTGGTCATTTGTGTCTTCCTGACTCCCCACCAAGTTGGAAAGATCAACTTTCTCCACGTGGGGGATAAAAACAAGGAAACAGAAAACACATGACAAAATAAAATAAAAATCTAGATGAAGATCAAAAATATATATAAATATAAATCTTTGAGTTTCCAAATTATCAGAGGCTCAGACTAGAAACCAAAAATGCTCAAATGACACACGCATGCTCATCTTTACATAAAACAGGAATCGTTCCAGCCCATTTTTTTTTTTCTTCAGCGCACACAGACACATTGATTTTTCTGTGTTGATTGGATTTTGCAGCAGGGCTACAACTGTAATTTTGCACAACAAGATAGCAAACAGAGATAAACTACCCAGTTCTGCTC
The DNA here is from genome assembly GCA_900323345.1 of Pseudochromis fuscus. NCBI lineage: Eukaryota > Metazoa > Chordata > Actinopteri > Pseudochromidae > Pseudochromis > Pseudochromis fuscus. The sequence continues at coordinate 10,909 of OOFC01048792.1, forward strand.
ACTAATGATGTACACACTATGTTGTAGGTAACTTTCTATTTATGCAAAAATACTCATTAGCACATTCATCATGTTTTGGTCGTTGTTGTAAACATCATCTTTCCCACAGGGAGAGATCGAGTTTTAAAAAAACAAAATACTTTGTGGGTAAAAATCCTTTATTAGTGGCTGAGGTGTGCGTGAAACTTCTTTCCTTCTGGTGGATGTAGGGGAGCAGAAAATCTGATTTTTACTCAAAAACATACCAAAGAGATCCAGTGCAGCATGCTTTATATATTTCACACTTGTTTTAATAATTAGGTCTGGTTGGTCTTTTATTTTTCTTTTATGGTATCTCTTACAAAACAGTACAACTTTCAGAACAGAACATCTCAGTAACACGAGTCGTGAATATGAAATGAAAAATGAGAATTATACAGCAATGGCACAAATATGTCACTGAAACAGTTAAAAAGACAAAACATTACTGAGTTTGTGTCAGGTCTCTGTGGGCTGCTGGAATAAAATATAAATACTAAAGAAGGTCATTTGCAAAACTTTATAGCCGTGATTTTAAAATTTGGTTCCAAAATTCAGATTTTTGATGATATAATTTTCCAAAAGGGAGAAGAAACTTCGGTAAAATGTTCCACCCATGAGATAATGACCAGAAATACCAGATGACAACATGATAGAAGTTGAAATGTCACATTTTTAGATTCTGTTCAGCGTGTGAAGCAGTTCAGTGAAATTCTGCATACTGAATAAAAAATCAGAGACCTGTACCTCTGACATGTGCAAACACACCCCGCACACAAAGCCACTTTATATTCTGAAACAGCCGTCAGCTTTGTGATAACTAGAAGATCCTGGTTTTCATATTTACACTGTGTGACATTTCAAAGGTCAACGAGGCTTGGGTCTGTCTGTTTTCCTCCTTTATTTAAACCCGTCTTTATCCTTAGTCCCTCTATATAATTGCGGTGTGTTGTTCTGTTTACAGCAGTCCTCACCAACACAACCATAATAGTGTGTGAGTTGTATACAGGGCCAGGGAGTGCTTCAGGATGAAAGATCTCGACTATTGGATGCACTTAGACTTTGGTGATGCTCTGATTTTACCTCAGCTTTCATATTTAGGAGAACCACCAGGAGTGTAATGCAGACAGGCAGATGGGTGACATGTTCCCATAACTTTTCACATTTTTTATTTATTTTTTGCCTGCACTGTTTCCCACTATAATAGTTCTCTCATTGATTTTCTTACTTAAGTCCCTCTGTGCTCTTACTGCCCTGCTACTAGTCTAAAAACAATATCTGAGTTGATAAAAATGTCAATATGCCTCCAGTTGTTACCCTGTGCACAAAGAAAGTCTTAATACATGTCACTCAAGTGAGATACAGACAGTGCTACAAGGATTACTGGGCTGTATGCAGCATATAAGGAGTACCGTATTTTCCGGACTATTGAGCGCACCTGTCTATAAGCAGCTATTGAATTTATTTGAACAGTTTAATGTGGTCCACTCTGACCGGGTCTGATGTGACAACGCTAAATGTATCGGCGGCACGGAGCTTGCTAGCCGGTGTTTAAGCCGCATGGTTCAAAGCGTTCAAACTTTTTTCCGACGGTTTGAACCCTGCGGCTTAAACACCGGTTTGGCTCATGTATCGGCGGCACGAAGCTCGTTAGCTTTTTACAAGCTAGCAAGCTCCGTGCC
>OOFC01048793.1:0-12144 GCA_900323345.1 Pseudochromis fuscus
ATTCATCCATCCATCCACCCACCCGTCAATCCATTCATCCATCCATCAATGCATCCATCCATCCATCCATCATCCATCCATCCACCCACCCATCCATCCATTCATCCATCCATCCATCCACCCGTCCATCCATGCATCCATCCATTCATCCATGCATTCATCCATACACCCACCCATCCATCCATCCACCCACCCATCCATCCATCCACCATCCATCCATCCATCCATCCATCCATCTATCCATCCATTCATGCATTCATCCATCCATCCATCAATCAATCCATCCATCCATCCATCTATCCATCCATGCATCCATCCTGGGTTGAGATCCTCTCATTTATTCAGGTTTTTCCTTTTAATTTTTGTATTTATACATATATTTGTGTATATGTTTGGGCTGTCAATCTTCCTATCCATGCATCCATTCATCCATCCATCCATACATCAGTCCATCCATCCATTCGTCCATCCGTCCATCCATCCATCCATCCATCCATCCATCAGTCTGCCTACAGCATCAGAAGCTCCGCCACCCCCCGGCTCATTAACTGGCATCTGTTTGTCATTTAGCTTCAGTGGCCTCAGACCACACACATGTACACAGTGCACCGGTGCTGTCATTACCAGCTCAGCACTGCTGAGGGAGATTCAATTCAGCTCTTAAATTAGAGAAGAAAAAACTCCCTGTACTTTCACCAAATGTGCTCTGCAAGCAGAAACCAGAGCTGTGGAGGAGCAGAGGAGTCAAAGAGCTGGAAATATGGAAGTGTTGGTGTCAGACACATCACCACCTCCTCAGCATCGCTTCACCTAAAAATGGCTGAGTAAAACTGTAGCCTCATGTTGAACCTCAGGAAAACTTTTTTACTTACCGAGACTTTTTGACTTTAAAGGGCCAGTTCACTAAATTCACAACAAATAATTCTTTACATTAAAATAATTTCCTGTATGTGTTTAAAATAAATCTGCCATTCAAGCAGGTTTTGGTCAAGGACAAAGAAATTCTGGTTCTTCTGGGTCTGGATCGATGTGTGTTGTCGCATTTTGCTCCTCAGGCAGCATCACTCTGTCATTTCAGTTAACATCAGATCAACATCACATCATTAATGTGACCTCATGGCAGCATTTCTATTAAAGGTCAACCTTTGTTACTGAACATGATGAGGCTGAGATCAGACAGCATGACATCTGTGCTTTCTTCTGATATCTACAAATACATCGCTGATTGGCCGTAAGGACGGAGCTCCAATTAAAAGCAACATTTTAAACTTTTAAAAGGCCACGTCTGCTGAAAGCTGGATGGATGACGCACATGGTTACTTATCAGCCCCGAGGTTGGATGACTCATTCAGACGCACAGAAGTGTTTACTCATTTGTTTACTGCCATGTTTTAACACTCTGATATTTTAACTTCTGATTCAGTAAGTGCACCGTTATGAGGACTGTGTCCACTTGTTTCTCCAAGTTTTACTGGCTTCTTGATGTAAAGTGTATTTCCTGATGGCTTAACAATCAGTATGGTCTATAAATTCCTCTGTTCACCTTCATGCAATTATCCAATCAGCCAATCACGTGTCAGCTGTGTCGCATGACTTCATGCAGAGATGTGACCATGGAAACATTGTTGACTGTTGACTGAACCCGCTGATTTCCTGGATTTTCATCACAACAGTCTCTGAAGTTTAGTCCGAATAAAATAACAGAAGCTTCATGTTGATGAGAGGTCAGAGGTCAGACTGGTTGGAGCTGACAGGAGGCTGCAGACTCACTTGCTGAAGCAGAAAAGCAGCTTGGGCTGAACAACAACCCCAAGCAGCATGTGACCACGTCGGGTTTTCACCTCCTGTCAGAAGAAGACCAGAAATCTGAGGCTGCAGTGAAGACGGACTGACCAAAACTGGACAGCTGAGGATGGAAAACCACAGCCTGGGTCAGTCTGATGAGTCTGTTTCTGCTGAGGCTGCAGACGGTTGGTCAGAATCAACAGTATGAATCCATGAAGTCAACCTGCCTGGTGTGGACGGTCCAGACTACTGCTGCAGCTGAGCAGATACACACTTATGAAGCAAACTGGGTTCAGGACAGTGAGTTCAGGCGACTTCATTTTTCTCCTCAGTCAGCAGATCTGAAAACCTGTGTGATGTGTTGGAGCAGGAGACTGGCAGCATGAATGTGCAGCTGATAAATCTGCAGAAATGATGTGATGACTCATGTCAGCACGAGGGAGAATATCAGAGGACGGTTTCTAACATTTCACCAGGAGATGAAGCTGTTTAGGTCTGACCCAGTGTTCGTGTGGCGTCCCTAATAAAGTGAGCATCAAATCAGTCCAATAAAATACTGTTGTGAAGCTCCCTGACATAAAAAGGTTCTTATTTAGCTGTAAATAAACCTAAATCCTGGAGTCAGGCAGCTCACACTGTTCCCCTGCATATTCAGAGTTTCTGTGTCAGTGACAGTGGATGGAGGAGCAGACTGATGCGAAGGGGGGAAAATATTTCATCTCATGTTTGCTCCAGTTGTCTCTAGTAAGAATGACTGGTGTAGTTTGAGGAGATGATGTTCTTACACAGAGAAACAGTGTTTAGATGTTTCTGCTGTGGGTTAGTTGTGTGTGTTTCCACTACATGGTATCATTTCCACTCTACTCAACTCTACTCTACTCTACTTGTTTTTTTTTTTTTTTGGTTTTCAATTCGGAAAAAGTACCTGCTACCACCTTTTCTAGTACCTGCTCCAATGTGATTGGTCGGACTCATCACTGCACCATTATAAATATCCATACCTGCACGCCGACACAGTCTGCACAGTGATAGGCAGAAGAAAAAGTCTCTACAATGTAGAAGAGACAAACTAACATCCAGAGTACAATAACAGGATTTAAAATTATATTTAAAAAACATAAAGTTATAAACTGTACCAGATTTATCCTGTATTTTTAAAATACACTAAACTATTATTAAAATAGACTGAACGTACATGCCCTGTAACCACAAAATATCCATTTTAATATCCATTCAGTTACATTCACAAAATGTATTGTAATTTCCCAAATATGAATTTCTTTTTGTAATAAATTAAAAGATGAACACAAATACATTTCTAAAATCAAATGGGATTTGTGACAATTAAAATGATTGAAGAATTGAAGTTTTTAGTTCCAGTTGTATGTACAGAGCCTCCTGGTATCAGATAAAAAAAAGAAAACAAACAACAAACATCTGTTTCCTCAGTGTCTCAATCTGTGGCCTGTGTTTAGCTAATAATGTCCTTGGAGCAAAATTCACAATAAAGACAGTGTTTCTTTGTGAGTGATGAAAGATTTGACACAACACAATATGGCACTGATTATTTTATAGGATTAAAAATGACCTTAGATCATAATTATTGCTGTTATATAGCAGTAATTATGAGCTTGTGGATGATCTGGACTTAGTTAACGTCCCATGGGGATGTCCTCCTTCTACCTGTCTCCGGGGGAAATACAGGAGCACAACACAACTCACTATCAACTGATTGGTCTCCTTTATTTAAGATTCTCAGAAAATCAGGAAGACCCACATTTACAATGAAGCTGAGATTACATCACATCAATTCAGCAACAATGATTCAACAACAATAAGATCAAACAGAATTAACATGAGGATGAGTAGAAATGATGAATTAATATGAAACAAGCTTAAATCACAAGTTAAATTTGTAAGATTAAATATATAGAGTCACATCTATCACAGCTCAAAAGGACGTCATTAGTTAAACGAGGAAACAACTTGTTAAACTGATACCAGACGGGCTCCGTACATATGTGAAGATCTGCTGCTGCTTTTTTAATATATCATGTATGTAACAGGCAGTTTGATGATGATATTCCCGTGGGAATCAACCATTTATTTCACTGGTTTCTGACACTTTAAACTCGACAATCAAGGGAAAACTAATCTGCAGATGATGGCTTAACAAAAACAGTCATTAGTTGCTGGCCTAGTTTGTACATGTAGTGGTGTATGTAATTAGTACTAAAGTGCACGGTCATTTTAATCCATTCTTTTCTGGGTTTTTTCTTAATAATTATCCTCCAAGTAATTAGCCAACCTTCAAAAGACTTTTTCAGGTTAAGTGTAAAAATGTTACACCATCCCTACATGCAGCACAGCAGTTTCCTCTGAAGAACCATAAGTTATAGTTACAAGAAATCAAAACTAATACATTCAGTGTTGCAGCGTTTGCTTTGTGCTCCTGACGGTTATGTCATGTTAATAATATGTTTTCTTTGACAGCGTACGGCTTCATTTTCTCCTCACTGACCCACCTCTCACTCTCTCACACACTCTCTAACCTCGAGTGTGTGATGAACTGTACGATTAAAGGTTAATGGATTTCTACAGCTGTGAGAGTTTGCCTTAATCGTGTCCTAATTAGGGTTCATTCGGCTCTGCTCCTTCAGCGCCTCTCTCGATAATTAGCCGCTCACTTCCCCGTTGCGGCTCGTTCCTCTCCCGGACCAGAAAGTAGGGCGGCTGGAGTCACGTTGCGGTCAGGCCCTGGCGGGGAGAGTATCCCTCCTCCCTGTCAGGACCCGAGTGCCCCGACTGTCTGTTGAGTCACTCAGCTATATTTGTTAATACACTGAGTAACTGAGGGGATCAAAGGCTGCTGAAAGAAGCCGGACCAGGAGGTGAAGCGGGGGGATTACAGGCAGAGGTAGCTCGGTGCACTTGGTGCCACATCTCTGCTACATCGACTAATTTCACAAATACAGCTCCTCTCTTGGTTATGTTTCTCCATCCAGACTAAGATGGAGGCTATTCCTCAAAAATGACCTAAAAAGGGATTATGTACATCTGGAAGAAGCCGCCATGATACTCTGGTGTGTACAAGAGAGGACGGTACAGCAGCTATGGTGCTTAGTTATTTTCAGAAATGTGCTGAAGTTGCTGGTGTGGACCTAGGAGAGGTCAAGGGGTCATCAAAATGAAGAGGGTTCACCCTCTGGGGAGCAGATCTATGGGCAGCACCTTTCACAGAAATATTTTTGTTAGTTTTACTTTCTTTATTGTTCGTATTCTTACACATGAGTACAAACAGACAAAAACACAACACAGTAAATGACAATAATTCACCTCAAATGAAAAATCACAACGCTTGTCATATTTTTAATTATGTTGGACAAAACTACACATGACTGGTTGTAACAGATTACAGTTACACTTATTTTGTAATGTAATTATGTAACATTGTTACATGTAATGAGTGACTCCCCAGCACTGTAACAGCAAACCTTGAACCCAAACTAGATTCATGATTTTAATCTGGACAAAGCTTTAGATTGAAATTTATCTACTGCTTATTGTCCCTCCTGCTCTACAGTCTGATCACAGAGTGGGGGGTAACTAGCTGCTCCACAACTGTGCAATAAGGATATTTGTGTAAATGTGAAGCTTTCTTTGTCAGCTCCACTGTTGTTATCTGAGTGGCTGCAGACAGATGTGTTACCTCTATTTAATGGCAAGGTTGAAAAAAGGACTAGTCCCCCTCACTGGCTTCCCACCTCACGGCAAAGTAAGAAAAGGGACTCGAACCTACATTTCTTGTGTGTATTTTCCTCCTTTGAATCCTGCTGGAAAAACGAGCAGTGCCTCGTATATGATCAACAAAATCATCTAAGAGACAATCAGACATGTGGAGAGGGATGAAAGAAGAGTATCTGTCTTGTCATGTGAGAGTTGTATTTGACCTTTGAACCCTTGCTCTCCTCTTCTTCCTCGTCTTCCTCCTACTCTGCGTGTTTGACTGTTGGTGAACAAACCAGCGCCATGTAATAACATCGCAAATGCATTTAATGTCGCAGTAGCATTAGAACACGCAGGACCCGGCAGTGCAGTGAAGTGTGAGTGGATCCATCCGAGTGTGTGTGTGTGTGTGTGGTCCTGAATAAGTGAAAGGACACACTTAAAGCAGAGAAGCACTAAGAAGTTTCAGTGGCTGACGACTTTAAAAAGTTTTTTTTTTCTTGTCTCTATGAATTAATGATCTGCTTGCTCTCCCCTCTCCCTTCGATCCCGGGTTTAACCGGGCTTAGCACCATCATCGCAGCGGTCACTGAAAAACTACTTTCACTCTTTACTTAAGTCAAACTTGATCTGTCAAAATAGAAAAAAAATTATGAAAGCAAAAGTGTTACATTTGTAGCTGTAGATTTTAACTGCACATGTGTTTTACAAGGTGTGTGTGTGTGTGTGTCTGTGGGGGGGGTCCAGAAAGCAGGTTTTACTGGAGACTCAGTGTTTCCCTCATTTCGGGTCAATGAACTCTGAGTTTTTTGTTCCAGACTGAGGAGTCACTCCAACTCTGAGTCGGTTACTATGGTAACAGACTCTGTGAACCTTGCTAGCTGTTAGGTGATGGGGTTAATTTCCATATTCATAGAATCGATGTTGAAGTCAAATTAATTCCCACTGTTTTACATTGGGAGATGAATTTTAGACCGTTTCAAATAAAATGTGATACACATTCAAACCAATAGACCCAATTTCAAATTAAACCTTTCAGATGATACACTGATTTTAAAAGTAATTATTGAAACCCATCAATTCAGGTTCAAAATGAATGATTCACATTCAGATATAAAATCTTCAAATTCACTTCCTACTGACACAAATTTGATCCCATAGTTGATTGAACCAATTCAGAGAGGAGTCAGAGCTCAGGGTTAGACTCAGAGGTTCAGGCCTTCAATCCAATACACTGCAAAGTGATTTGATGGCTGCAGACAAAGTTGGAGTCAATTGGATTTTATTGTTTTCTATCAAGTCAACACAGCTTGATCATTGTTGTTGGTGAGGTTGTTCTTCTTCCCTTTCTTTTCACTTCCTTCTTCTTCTTCCTTCCTGCCTCCTTTTTGTTTTCTCCTCTATCTCATTCTGTATTTGTAACAGTGAGCGTTAAGTTTACATTTATATTACTCTGTTGTCGTGACAGATGTTAAGGAGGCAAACTTCAATTTTCACAAGCGAACAGATCTCAGTTGTTACCTGGAGTTGAGTTATTACCTGGAGTCAGTGTTTTGTAGCTTTCAGGTGCGGTTTTCAGCATTTTCTGCACGTTCACATCCAGCTCGTTCAACAGGTGTTGGAGTGGAAATCGTTTGGAGGCAGAAATTTACACTTTAAAGACCTTCCACAGCAGCGTCAGCCTGGAGTCGTGGTCGTCGCTGCTGCATCGTGGCCGTGATCTCTGTGAAGTGTTTTGCTGGCAGCAGTGAGTCCGGCTGAGGCGAGGGAGGTCTGACGAGCGTAACGACGTTCGCTCTGTCAGAGTTTCTCCCTCATTATTCCTTCTTCTCTCTGTGTGCTGGAGAATTCAAGGGATGAAGTCACAAATAGGAAATTCAATAAACTGTAGCAGCTGCAGTTACGCTGTACATTTTTCTGAATGTCCTTCTGCCCAGTGCATCAACATGATGTTTTCTGGACATGAGGATGGATGGGAATAAAAGTTTCAAATACACTGGATGTCTGGTATAGCTTCATGTACGAGATCCAAAACAATAAAAAACATGACATTTCTCTGAGGGAGAAATGTCATGTTACATATACTACAGCCCACTACAACAACAATGTTGGGATAAAGATAAAAATGGAAACCTACAACATAATTGTAAATGGATTTTTTAAGTATTGTAGCAAATCCTAAAATTATTTAAAAAAATGAATATTCATAGTTATTCAGTTACAGGGTATTTTTTGTCATATTTTAGTACACGTGTATAACTCCTTTAAAAGGTTTGTATATTTCACAAATACATAAACAATATGTGAATACAAAACCAATGTGAAATATAAATATTCTGTATATTACTGTGCTTTGTGTGCATGTCATCCTTTTCTCTTTTTTTAAATCTCTGTGTCTGCATGTATACTAATGACTTGAACCTGATCTCACAGAACAGGACGATTCCTTTTTCTGATCTTGTGACTGTGCATGTGATCATCTCCCTCAATGTGTAGTGAACCAACCAAACTTTACTGAGAACTAACATCTCACTCTACTCAGAGAGGGCAGTGTTCACCAAGTGAAGTACAAACACCAAACAGAACAGACAGAAGTGTCCTCGGCCATCCCGTGAGGAGCCAGAAGTTACCATATTTGGATATGACAGAGGGAATGAGGAGGCGGGTCTAACCCTTGAACTCGAGGTCACTGTCCAATGTGCATGAGACTCAACTTCAGCTCTGGTCTCATTGGAGATCAAATCAATTCAACCACGCTGCTAAATCTTCCTCATTTTAAAGACATATATCTAATATAATTTTTTTCTCCAGATGGAGCAGATCCCTGAGAGGAAGAGAAGACTTTAAATAATGACATCAGAGTGACTTGTGGAAAACATATATGTTTTTTGGAGCCAGCATCTAGTGGCCGTTTGGTGTATTGCACTTTTTTGCACTTTGCATTGGCCTAATTTTTGAGCCCCACTTGCTTCATCCATTTGTATATAGGACAACAAAGGAGACTGAGGACACCAGGGACAACCTCTCACCTTTACATGTCTTGTTTGTAGTCATGTATTTAGATTTTTGTCAGACAATAGAGTCTGATTGGTGTTTATTGTAGTTGAACTTTTTGATGCTGTTTTCTCCTCCTTTGTCTTTAAAGCATCTTTATGAAGCTAATGAGCTGTAGATGAGGGTTATTATTGTCCTTATGATCCTGATATTTAAAGACACTGAACAAACACTGCGGTGTAGTCTTGAATACGAGTGTTACTTCAGGTCACCGTCATTGAATGAACTCTAGCACGTCATCTCATTACGGACAGAAAGCCTTCAAACATACATTTGATCCTCTGCTCGCTCTGTTTTCCTGGTCTTCAAGATGTCTGCTCATGAATATTCGGAGCTTTGTCCTCTTTGTAGGTTGTGTTTCTGTGGTGCGACTGTGTGACGTGGTGTCTTTCAGGATCAAAGCTGATGTGTCCGTCCCGTCTCCGTCCTCCAGCTGTCTCTCAGACGAGTTAATCCCTCTCATGTCTGTGGGAGGAGGCCGGTCGGAGCTCATTGTGCTGCCTGTGAGGAGCTGGATCTCCCACTGAGATCTGTGTGTGTGTGGAACTAACACTACATTTATTTCATATTTAGTTCCTGTCTGATCTCGTTCTAATGAGCTGCTTTCCTCACAATTAGAGATCATTAACACACACGCTGCTGAAATTAATACTGATTAGAAGACGGGAACACACACACACACACACACACATCACGCACTGTATAATTTGTCCGTGGCTGCAGATTATTACAGGACAACGCTCTCTTAATTTTTATGATTTAAAGAGCTGCTTCAGCTGTTTGTGTTTCTGTTGTGTCACCGTGTCTCAGAAATTTCCAAGATTCCTGCTGCTTTTGATGGAGGAGATTTCTTCTTCTTCTATTTCTCCTCCTCCTCCTTCTTCTCCTTATTCTACTCCACCTCCTCCATGTCCTCCTTTCTCCTCCCCATCCTTTTTTTCCTTCTTCTTCTTCTTCTTCTTCTTCTTCTCCACCTCCTCCTCCTCCTTCACCTCCATCTCCACCCTCCTTCTTTTCCTACACCACCACCTCCTCCTTCTTCTTCTCCACCTCTCTCCACCTCCTCCATGTCCTCCTCCTCCCCCTCCTTCTTTTCCTACGCCTTCTTCTTCTTATTCTCCTCCGTCTCCTCCTCCCTTACCTCCATATCCACTCCACTTCTCCTCCTTCTCCTCCTTTTCCTACACCTCCTCCTTCTCCCTCTTCATGCATCCTTCTTCCTTTCATCCACCTCCTTCTCCTTCTCCTCCTTCTTCTCCTCCACTTCCACCTCCACCTCTCCTCTTCTTCTTCTTCTTCTTCTTCTTCTTCTTCTTCTGTCTCCACCTCCTCCTCCTTTACCTCCATCTCCACCTCTGCTTCCCCTCTTCTTTCTCCTTCTTCCTCACCCTCTGCTCCTCCTCCTCCCTTTCTCCTCTCCTCTCCCTATATTCTTCTTCTTCTTGTGCTTCTTTTCCTTTGCCTCCTTCCTCTTCTTATTTTCCACCGCTTCCTTCTTCTTTCTCGTCACCTCCTTCTTCAAATTTTTCTGTTCAATCTTCCTCTTGCTGTTCTTCTTTTTCTCCTCCTTCACCTCCTCCTCCACCCTCTACTTATTCTCCTCCTCCCTGTTGCTCTCCTGCCTCTTTTTCTCCTCCGGCCTCTTTTGTTCTTTACCTCCTCTTCCTCCTCCCTCCTCTGCTTCTTCTTGTTTCCTCTTCCTCACTCTCTGTATCTTGTTCTTCTTCCTCACCATCTACATCCATCTTCACCTGAAGTGTGGACATCAGCATGTTGTAACAGATTGTAAACCCGACTCTGAAATGAATTAGGGACAGTAGTGGGCATAATGACTTTTTATTGTTTCCAGTTGTGGCGTTACACTGAGGAGCTGCTTTTATTGGTGATGTTCATGAGATTTTATTGCAGTAGAAGCAGCTTGAAGCTTCCACAGAGCTTCAGTGAACATCTCAACACTGTAGCAGATCAGTCGCCTCTTGTTCTTCATCTGAAAGTACAACTGGGTGAAACTCTTCATCCTCTCTCCACTCGATTCCTTTTTCCTGCTGTAATTGCTGTTGTCATTTACATACGCGAGACTGATACTTGGACATTTTTCAGCAGCTGCTCACAGTGTTCGAGTGCTGAGCAGCCAGAAATTCTGCTGTTAAAAAGCCAATGAGGCTGAGTTTTACTGTTATTTCTGCACCAGTGGATGAAGGAGGTTTTTAAATTTTTCATTTTGTACCACATCAGCGACTCATCCTGCATCAAATTATATGATGTGTTTTATTATTAACATAAAATGGTGAGGAGGCATGGCAGGAGGAGGGGGAGGTCTGACACACACCTACTGACACACAGCAGGTGTGTGAAGATTCGCCTTCATCGTAACCAGGCGCCAACAAACACACCTGTTGGTCGCAGTGGCTGCAGGCATCTCGTACACACATATACACACACACACACACACACACACACACACACACACACACACTCCTATAGCCTGGCCTCAGATGTACGATGAAAAGCAAAATTTCTGAGGCGAGTTTAAAGTCAGTAATCCTGTTTTTCATCCTGTGTGCACATCAAATACATGTGAGGCCACTGATGCTGACCATCTGTCCACGACTCATAGTCACAGGAGAAAGTTACATTCCTGCACATTTTCATGCCTTTTTTTTAAATTTTTTTATGACGGATAGTTTTGCAGCAGCAGCCATTTAATATACTTTTACATCCTTTAACTGCTTCTTGAGAAGTTTTTACTGCTACAGGTGGAGACAGTTTGTCCTCCCACGCACAAGAGATGCACATAAAGACGTTCTTACACACAGGCTGGTGGGTGTCTACATTTAATGTGACCATAGTAACACAAAGGTAAAGGCAGTAGGTAAAGGCACACACATACACCACACACTGCAGACTCTTCATAGATGGTACAGATGATTGTTTGTGCTGTGGCTGTGTTTGTGCAGACTGGTTCATGATCATGGCCTAAAGGGATAGAACTGAACTGTAAAAACTAGACAAAGCAAACACAATGCAATATATTTTTTTTATTTATGTATTTATTATTGTATCTATTTTTTTTATCCACTGCTCTTGCACGTCTGTATATGTAAGTTGAAAGGTGCACACTGTGTATATAGTCTGTGTTCATGTATATTTTTTGGAAATTCATATGTCATATTTTTAATTCTTTTTTTCAAAATTGTAACAAGAGTTTCTCATCTCATCTCATCGCATCTCATCTCATCACATTGCATTTCATCTCATCTCATCGCATCGCAACTCATCTCATCTCATCGCATCTCGTCTCATCACATCGCATCTCATCTCATCTCATCTCATCGCATCTCATCTCATCTCATCTCATCTCATCTCATCTCATCGCATCGCATCTCATCTCATCTCATCTCATCTCATCTCATCTCATGCATCTCATCGCATCTCATCTCATCGCATCTCATCACATTGCATCTCATCGCATCTCATCTCATCTCATCTCATCTAACCTCATCTCATCACATCTCATCTAATCTCATCTCATCACATCTCATCTCATTGTATCTCATCTAATCTCATCTCATCACATCT